>BRYE01000010.1:21750796-21753296 GCA_030159115.1 Actinidia arguta var. hypoleuca | reverse complement strand
AATGGTCTCGTTTTGAAGAAGTTGTGAATATATTGCAAATGATATTATTTCACAAAGAATTGAAAGAAGATATTTAAAAGTCATACATTTTTAAATGATCAGATTTAATTCCTCTAAAATATAGGATTATACTCTACATATTCTACCTAGCCACACTTCACATGTAGCCATCGTTATCCCAACTTTCTATTTTGACTATCACTATGTACCTTGTAGCCACGTCCAAAGGCAAAGGTTTTTATTCACAAAGGGTTAGACCATTATGACGTGTTGCATGAACTCTTTGCCAATTCACGGGCCATAGGATCCTTTGTCCGTGCTTCTACTCAATGAGGACCTACTTTTGAGGACGAGCGCCAAATGAAACTTCCATCGGATGCCGGACACAGATTTTTTCTAGCGGTTCAAGTTCTCGAGGTAAATGAAAGTCTGATGGCCAAGGATCTCTCCCGTCCCAAAACATGCATAAGGAAGATGATTAGAGTTAGGGAGATAGGGGTTAGTGTTGGAGAAGGAGATGTGTCAATCTCCCGTTTCATGGAGGTCTTGAAAAATATGGATAGACTTGACCCGCATAACTATGCAAAGGCAATTCGTCAATTCACCAATGGTGATGGCCTCTGGCGTGAGTGTTGGATCACCATGAAAGTATGTTATTTTCAGTTTATACCATAGTGCAACCCCCCATTTGACATAAACATTTCTTTGATCTATTTAATTTGCTATCCGTAACTGCAATGACGTTGTCGTACAATTTTTTGCTTTGTAAGTGTACCGTTGATTATATGAGACTGTAATACTGCTGGTTATATGATTATGATTGTCCCCTATTGCTAATTAGTCTAATATTTGTTCTTTCTTTTCATTTTGTCAACTAAACTAGTCATGCATGGATAAATCATAGCGAGTACAAGAGAGGTGTGGTTGACCAGTTATGGACCTTCATGCAATGAATGTGTACAAGGGGTACAAAGAATTCCCGTATGAAACCGATGAGGAAAAGGCTTAGAGCATGACATAGGAAAGAGAGGAAGTCGAGAGTAAAAGGAAAGGAGAGATGGACGAGTCGGATAGGAGGGAGAGAGAGGCATTCCTTTGTGTGAAGTTCACATCCCTCAAGAAATACAAGTTCACATCGAGTAATACAGGCTTGCCAAGATGATGAAGTCAACCCAATATAGGTAATGAGAGTTTTGGCTTAATATAAATTCAATGTATGAGTGATATTTTCAGGAAGAAAGTGTGAAGTTTGAAAAAAAAATATCCTTTTTTTTTTTTAAGTATTGGGGATTGTTCTGTTGGAATTTTGTTTCTCTTGTCGGGGTGGGGGTAGGATGAACTAAGTGGATTTGTTGATCGCAATGTTGGAATTGTTATGTTTTGATATTATATTATATATGTTTTTGTCTTATGATTGTGTGCAGCACAATAGAGTACATTGGGTGTCGAAACTGTACCATTTTCATGAGTACATTATTTTGAGTTGGTTAAGATGTGTTCACACATTCATATTTTCGTGTTAACACAATTGCAGTGGCGTCAAAGTGACAACACTACTATGTGTGGTGTCTACCCAAGAACGACATCCCATGTCGGTTTCGACACATGTATTGACCCTAAAGTATGAATTGTGTTGACAACACACGTTTGCAGTGGTGTCAAAGTGTCGCACCCTACTGTGTGTGGTTTCAACCCAAGAACGACATCGCGTGTTGGTGTCGGCACATGTGTCGACCATAAAGTATGTTTTGTGTCGACAACACATGGTTGCAGAGTCAACAAATTGTCGACACTATTGTTAGTGGTGTTGACTCAAGAACGACATTGCGTTTGGTGCTTTCACATGTGTCGACACAAACACATAGTATCAATATAAGTGATCAATACTTGCTGAAATCATTAGAAAGGTATTTGGATGAGATTCTTGAATTAGAAATTCTAACCAAACAATTTTTTAGAAAATTATACTGAAGAGATGAAGACGAACTCGTTTCCAAAGTGGTTCTCAAAATAATTTATGGAATTTTTTTCAGAAAACAACACACATTAACTTTAAACGAACACGACCTTCAATGCTCTCAAATAAAAATGTCAAGGATGGTTTGACCTTAGAGATGCTTCAATCTCATCACCTTGAAAGCATAAACATGGTTGATCCTATTCGGATCGTCGCAACGAGTATTATATGGTTTAATACTCAATTTATGATGTAGTAAATTTTGAACTTGTACTTTAGATACTAAATGTGATTTCATCAAGTTTAAAAGACTTTATCCTACAATTTTTTGTGCTAATGTCCAGATAGCTAGCTACTAAGAAGATTCGACTTATGACTACTTTGGTGCTGCAAAATTATACTAAAATTTTAGGGGTGTAACTGTCATTTAATTGTAAAGTTGTCTATTGACGGGGTTAAAGGATAACGGCAGTGATCGTAGGCTAAAGGTAGCAATAGTACTGGACCTATGGGGTTGAGGTGATGGTAACTTCTTTGTTGAGT
>BRYE01000010.1:21728296-21733296 GCA_030159115.1 Actinidia arguta var. hypoleuca | reverse complement strand
TACTAATACCTAATCATTCTAATTTTTGTTATATATCTTTAAATTATATACGTATTTATTCAAGAAATAGTTAATTTCACTGTGAAATTGAGATTGTCAACTTTACTAAATCCGAATTCATTGGAACCATCCATTTCCCTTTAAAAAGCGTTGACAGTTTGACCATTCTAGATGACTTAAACCTTGTGCTTCAATTTGTATTTTGACTTCAAAAATTTGATCTACTCATCTCCATCCCAATCCTTTACTTTAGATTCGTAAATTATGAGTAATTTTTTTGATTAAAAAGTAAATCTTGAGGATTTCATTATTCATTCATACTCCAATCACATCTTTATTTTTATATTTATTTTAAATATTTTCCAACTTTCCCTCCAATATTTATCAATTTCTTTTCAAAATCCCAAAATTTTATTATAAAATGGTAAAAAAATTAATATTTTATATATTATCAATTAAAAAAATTATTAAATATAATTAATCTTGGTCTTATTTTAAAGGAATTGGTGATATATTTCCAACAATACTAATTTCATTATTATTGAATGTATATGTGGAGTAATAGTTATAAATACTTTTTCAAAATACAATAAAAAGTATAAAGAATAAGAGCATTATATAAATTTAGAATCAAGCAATTACAAGAATAAAATTGAGTTTCGAGAAAATGAATAGTGGTATAGCGGACCCTTCATTTTATTTAACAAATGGTGATCATCTTAAATAGAGACGTATTTAGAGGATGAATTGGAGCATCACTTTCCTTCAAAATGAAGATATTGAGCATGGTTTGGAGATGCTCTTATGAATGCAATTATGTTCACTACTCACCTATTCATTGGTCTAAATGAGTGAGACTCACTACTTTAAATGAGACTCCCTCCACTATTTCAAATGGTATACGTTTGGGCCAATAGAATAATGGGTAACGTTCACCGCATGACCTTATGGTCTCACTAATGAATTAAATGAAAATTTTAAAGATAAAATCCCATAAAAATGAAAAAAAATGATGTTATGATGAAATTAGGTAAGTCGAAGAAAAAAAGGAGGTTTCTAAATACGGTGTTTCAAGAACAACAAATTTGAAGGACATCCAAGACTCCTAGTTTGTAATTTCCTTTATGATATATAATTACTTGTGTTTGGTTTCAAAAAAATAAAAAAAAAACAAAAACTAGAGTAGGATTGCTTCTTTTATAAAGAACCGACTTTTTCTTCTTTACTGAGTCATTGGATAGACTCCATTTCCTTTTTATGAAAGGCATTATGTCATTATTCTATCCCTTCTACTTTAGGTTAGCAACATCTTTTCCTTTATTAATTCATAGATTAGTCATAAACCATCTTCATTATTTCCAATAATACAATGAAAGCAAAGGCAAATAGTGGGTGACAATGGAAGTGGGTGCAACGAATCTCCCTAAAATATGAAATCATCCAACTTTATTAGGAGTAATAAATAAACGAGAACATTATTTTGGAATTCACATCCTAAAAGTCGTGTCTATATTTTGTTTTGTATGTGTACACTTCCAATAAATTCTATATTTTGTTTAGTCTAGCGATCGAGTTAAGGAGGTCATAACTTTAGGTCTCTAAGGATCCATTCAATTATCAGAAAATTAAGGAAAGGAAATTATAGGAAAACCTCAACTTCATGCATTTTTTGATTGCTTAGTTACCAGAAAATTTGTGTAAACCTATTTTTAACTTCTTCACTAGGATTGATTTTTCTTCAAAACCTATCCTACAAAAAGTAATCTTTATTTTCTACTACTTCCTTCCACAATTGAACTACAGTTTTTCTATAAAAAATGTATAAATCTAAATAGTTATATGTGCATATTTATTTTACATATTTATACATATATATATATATATATATGTATGTATGTATAAATATGTAAAATAAATATGCACATATAAATTCATTGTATTTTTTTCATGAATAATTTTTTTATATAAATCTAAAGGTAAATACATTTTTTTATAGAAATCAAATATATTGGTAAATATATTTATAATGTTATATAAAGATAATGTGTATAATACATATTCACGTAAAAAAAATTTCACAGCTTTTATTTTTTTGTTAAGTGAACAATTAAATTTCAATTTCAATGTCAAATTTTGTTATCAAATATACATATACAGGAAAATAAGTTTTTTTTTTCTTTACTTCACTTCACTTCATTTTTCCTTATAATCACTTTCTCATACAAAAATCCTGACAACTAAATAGAGCTTAAAGTGTTTAATTTTTTATTCTCAACATCTATTAACAACTTTAGTTTTTTTTAATTATTTGTTATATTATGGTTGTACATGCATAATGTGTGAACACTATTTTTCATAGAAAAACTATATATGGGTGTGTCGTACTAATACCCTGATTTGTCTTTTTTGATAACTTGGTATTCGGTCCGCTGAACATATTAATTCGGAGACCAATTTCATCGTAAAAAAGCAATAGATCCATTTAAAAAGAGAACAAAGCCCCACGTAAATTAACCCAATACATAAATTTATAACACGTAATCGAGTAAGAGTCAAATCCTATACTAAAAATTTCACGAGATCCCTGGTGACTGCCATTTGCGTCAAGACATCATTTGCACTTGTATATTAGATATTCTATTGACATTTTAAAAAATATATATAAAAAAAAAACTCTATTTCATTTTCCCTTTCCTCTGCCGATGATCTCATGTCATTATCAAAGCGAGACTAGTGAAGCTTCCCCCCTCTTTGAATGTCACTCGCTACATACCAACATAAGGAATTGATATTTAGGGTCCACTCATCTTTCAAGTATATATTAATGAATTCCCATTTCAATCAATGCTTGAAATAAAACCCAATTTCAATTTCATTCTATTATTGTTATTTTTTTCCACATTGGAGGTTATAATCCAATTAGTACTTCCACCCTTAAATCCTGATAATATACTTAATGGTGCTACTGGTTAATAATTAAACATACTAAATAATAAGACAAAATTGACCTTCTCTCTCACTTAACCATGGAATGTATTTAATTAGATTGTGTTACGATCTCGAATTTGATAAGAAAAAAATATATATAAACAATCAAAATCTACGTTTTTTATTTTTATTTTATTTTTTCATACCAAAACCTTAATCTATACACAACTTTAGCGAAATCTACCTTATAAATCTTAATTAATGACGTAAGAATTCCCTTTGTGTTTTGCAAAATTATAATATTTTTATTTGGCTAGAGGTAACAATTAGTAAGTTTAGCATGTTAAATTACTACTAACTAATGAGATTATTCGGTGTTTCTCTGTATACTTATGAATTTAAGTTCATCATTCCGAAAAATTAATGGTCAACTCAAATTTAAAAAAGATTAGAGTATTCAATTTGATTTGGTCAAACTGACCATAAATAATTTACTCGTAAAAATCTTTAAAAACCTTTCGTATGACCCATTCTTTGACCACAAGGTCATAGTCGGCCATAAAATGTGGGCTCCATCATCTGGATAACGTTTATGCCAAGAGTTCACCGAGTCCTTTACGATCCAGACAAGCTTCGACGAACCCGATGACGGGATCAACGGTCAAAATCGCCTCAACGGCTCTTTCCTAAAAGTAACAGAATCCAACGGCCACTATTCCATCTGCGTCTGCCGTCCCTTCGTGATCCCCGGTCTTTGAACTAGTCTAAGGCGGTTACATTTCAACATGGGTCCTTGTAGTTTGACCAAAGTCTCACTTTGGATCTTACAATTTCAATTTAAACAATTAGGACATGGTGTTTTAATTTCGTTCCCATATAATCTCTATGTCAATATTCATTAAGAATTTGAACAAAAATTAAATATCTAAAGATCACATGATCCTTTTTAAATAGTAATTTTACCACTATGGATCCTTGTGGAATGTGGACTCTAGGGGAGACGGCAGCTAGTAGCTGATGGGGTCAGCTGACTTTATCAGTCTTTGAAAAATATTTAAATTTTTTTTTTTAGTGTTATATATTTTTTACAAAAATATAATCCATGAAAGAAATATATTTGACCCCGTTAATAAAAATTTGTGTTTAAATTTTTACATGACACCATTAATAAATTTTTTTGGAGCTGCCACTGGTGGACTCACTCTGCTCGTGTTATGTTCGTAACACAGTTGGTCTTAGACCCCAATAAAAGAGTAGGTTTGAGCATTCAGTAAACATCAAACACACCAAAAATTGTCAAATCTGTCATAAAATGAATTTTATTACGATTTTGGTTTGGTTATTGGTCCTTATAGACTATAGCTTCACCCCAAGTGAACCCTAAAACTGGTCATATAACTTTTCATCTGCTTCCTTTCCATCTAATTTCTTAACAGGTATTGGAGGGGGATTATATTAAAACCATCCTAAAACTTCATAGCCTTAATTGGTTAGATTAAAACTTTAGAGACCAAAGTGAAACTTTGATTAAACTACAGCGACCCATGGTGAATTTCACCATTTTAATAACCTGAAAAATCATCTACTTAAACAAAAATAAAAATAAAATAAAATAAATAGCCGTTGGAATTCTCGTCCATTTAAAGAGGTCTTCATTTCCTTTGGAAACAGATACATGAACGTTGCATTCTCAGAACATCATCAAGCTCTCTCAAGCACACACTTATCCGTATATAATACTTTTTCATTTTCATTTTCATTTTCATTTTATCTCCGATATCGAAAATTCTGATACAGGCTCTATAAATTTTTGACATAGTTGAATTTACATCTGCACAAAATAGTTTCCTTTCTGTAAACAATTTTCTTGGAAAATTTTCAGGCGATTGGTCCGTTTTTATTTGGGATCGTTTCCAGATTCTCTCTCTCTCTCTCTCTCTCTCTCTCTTCTCGTAAAATCCTTCCCATTATTCTACACATATCAGAAATGGATGCAATTCTGATTCATTCATCTCCTGATCCATCCATCTCTCCATACAAACACATCAGAAACCCTAAGAAAAACCATACGT
>BRYE01000010.1:21710796-21720796 GCA_030159115.1 Actinidia arguta var. hypoleuca | reverse complement strand
TTATTAGGTCAATTTTGTTTTTTTATAAAATTTGTCTTGCTCAGCTCGTCCCCAACGCTTGGCGCAGTATTGTCGGCGCCGTGACGTTGTGGCGAGTTCACAAGTTTGTGATGACCCTATCCGAGTTTAGGAATATTTTTTCCCTCACTAATAATCCTAAGCCGGACCAAGGGTGGCTGTACTTCAAGGCGAGGTACAAGAAAACTATCCTTGGAGGATACCCCAGCAACGTGAAGGGGTGAAAAAGCAGGTTCTTTTTTGCTTCCGGGAACAAATGGGAATTTTTTGATGAAGAACCTCGGGAGTAATTTGTAATGTGAATGGTCATGAATATAAACGTTGATTTTCTCAACAATTTTGCATGTTGATTTTTATATTGTATCCTTGTGCAATTCTTAACCAATGGGAACTAGGATAGTAGAGGTCATTTTTTTTTTTTTTTTTTTTGGCCTGGCGACTTTTAAATTTGGCGATCAAGATACCTTCGTCATCTTTCGATGATCTGGCGATCTTGAATAGGCGACCAAGATGCCTCCGTCATCTTTCGATGATCTGGCGATCTTGAATAGGCGACCAAGATGCCTCCGTCATCTTTCGATGATCTGGCGATCTTAAATGGGCGAACAAGATGCCTCCGTCATCTTTCGATGATCTGGCGATCTTGAATAGGCGACCAAGATGCCTCCATCTTTCGATGATCTGGCGATCTTGTTTAGGCGGCCAAGATGCCTCCGTCATCTTTTGATGATCTGGCGATCTTGAATAGGCGACCAAGATGCCTCCGTCATCTTTCGATGATCTGGCGATTTTGAATAGGCGACCAAGATGCCTCCATCATCTTTCGATGATCTGGCGATCTTGAATAGGCGACCAAGATGCCTCTGTCATCTTTCGATGATCTGGCGATCTTGAATAGGCGACCAAGATGCCTCCGTCATCTTTCGATGATCTGGCGATCTTGGTTAGGCGATCTTCATTTTGCACTATTGTTGAAATAAACTGGAGAAATTTTATTACTCGGAATAAAATCTAGGAGTTACAAGTATTTTGTTCAGGAGAATTATTGAAAATATTTCTTCAAATGCTCAGCGTTCTAAGGATGAGGGAGTGCTTTTCCGTCCATGTCTACCAACCAATAAGTTCCTGGTCTAGTTACCTTGACGACCTTGTAAGGGCCTTCCCATGTTGGTCCTAATTTCCCAGCATTTGGCTCTTTGGTTGACAGGGTAACTTTTCGCAGAACTAGGTCGCCCGGTAAGAATGACTTGTGTTTGACCCTCTGGTTGAAATATTTGGCGACCTGATGTTTATAAGCTGCTTGGCGTATGCCTGCTTGTTCCCGCTTTTTCTCAAGGAGGTCGAGGTTGAGTCTCAGCTCGCCATCATTGCTATCTCTATCAAAGTTTAAAGTCCTGAAACTTGGCATTTCGATTTCGACAGGTATTACTGACTCGGTTCCATAAACCATGGAATAAGGCATTTCACCAGTAGGAATCCTGCTAGTAGTGTGATATGTCCATAATATGCTCGGCAAGTCTTCCACCCATTCTCCTTTGAATTTCTCCAATCTAGTTTTTAAATTTCTGAGGATGGTTCTGTTAGTGACTTCTACTTGGCCATTGGCTTGAGGGTGGCCGGGTGAGGAGAAATGATGCGATATGGCGAGGTCCGAGCAAAATTTCCTGAATCCGTCATTATCAAATTACCGGGCATTGTCTGAGATAAGAACCTTTGGAATTCCAAACCGGCAAATGATACCTTTCCAAACAAAGTTTCTCGTATTCTTTTCCGTGATTTTGGCCAGTGGTTCAGCTTCTACCCACTTTGTGAAGTAATCAATAGCTACGATCAAGAACTGCCTCTATAATGGAGCCTGAGGCAAAGGCCCTAGTATGTCGATTTCCCATTGGGCGAATGGCCAAGGGCTGGTAATTGGCACCATCTCGGTATGGGGAAGGTGGTTGGATGGAGCAAACCTCTGGCATTTGTCACACTCCCTGGTTATTTCGCTGCATCCCGTCCCATCTGGGGCCAAAAGTAGCCTTGGTGAATCGCTTTTCGTACCAGTGACCTTGCTCCTGAATGATTTCCACAGATACCTTCGTGGATTTCTTTCATCACATACTCGGCTTCTTCAGGTCGGAGACACCTTAGGAGGGGACCAGAGAAAGATCGTTATATAAAATTCCATGTAGTAGGCAGAACCTTGCAGATCTATGGCGAATTCGGCGAGATTGGAGTTTATCTGCTGGTAATGTACCGTCTCGAAGGTACGTGGTAATCTCATCCATCCAGGTCGGATTTGTTTCTGTCGTAAAGACGGGTTCGGCGACCTCAATGCTTGGTTTGGACAAGAATTCCAACGGTATACTTCTGTCTGATATAAAATCAAAAGTTGAAGCAAGATTTGCTAGGGTGTCTGCTTTTCTGTTTTCCTCTCTGGGGATTTGTCGAATGGTGAACCTTTTGATCTTCTGAGTTAAGCATTTAACTTCATCCAAATAAGCTGCCATTCGTACATCCCTAGCGAGGTAATCTCCCTGAACCTGGTTAGCCACTAGTTGGGAGTCGCTGTAGGCTTCAATTGATTGGACTCCCAATCTTGTGGCGACCCGTAATCCGGCGAGGAGGGCTTCGTACTCAGCTTCGTTATTGGTGACTTTAAACCCAATCCGTATGGCGTATTCCATCTGTTCACCTTTCGGGGTTTGCAGAACAAGCCTTGCACCGCATCCGTGTTGATTGGAAGACCCATCAACAAACAATGTCCATTTGTCGAGCTTTTTCCCCGAGCTCCCGAGGTCATTTTCTGAGTTGTGAATCCCTTCCTCCGAGAATTCTAGATCGGGCTGGTGAGTGGATTCGATCACGAAGTCGGCTAAAGCCTGGGCTTTTATTGCCGTCCTCGGTTTATAGTTAATATGGAATTCGCTCAACTCAATGGACCATTTCAGTAGTCTTCCCGAAGTATCTGGTCGTTGAAGAACTTGTTTTAACGGCTGATCGGTCAATACGGTGATGGGATGGGCTTGAAAATAATGGCGAAGTTTTTTGGAGGCGATCAGGAGGGCGTAGGCGATCTTTTCAATCATTACGTATCTGTTCTCAGCACCTATCAGAACCTTACTAACATAATATACCGGCTTTTGGACATGGTCCTCCTCTCGGATGAGTACGGCACTTACTGCTGTGGGCGAAACAACGAGGTATATGAACAATTCTTCTCCCGTGGTCGGAACCACAAGCATAGGAGGTGACCCCAAATACTTTTTAAGTTGTTGAAAAGCTTCTTCCGGCTCTTCTATCCACTGAAAATTTTGATTTTTTCTTAGGATTTTGAAGAACGGTAAACATTTGTCCGCCGATTTGGAAACAAATCGGTTGAGGGCGGCAACCCGTCCAGTTAGCTGCTGGACTTCTCGGATGTTTCTGGGCGAGCTCATCCCAAGCAGAGCTTGAATTTGGTCTGGATTAGCTTTAATCCCATGTTTGGTTACCAAGAACCCTAAGAATTTCCCGAATGATACGCCAAAAATGCATTTGGAAGGATTTAACATCATCCTGTATTTCCTCAAAATGTTGAAAGCTTCTTCAAGGTGGGCGACGTGCTTTGCTGCTTCGAGGCTTTTAACGAGCATGTCGTCTATATATACTTCCATAGTCTTTTCGATCAGCTCTTTGAACATCTTGTTTACCAATCTTTGATAAGTAGCCCCGGCATTTTTGAGACCAAATGGCATGACCTTGTAGCAATACAATCCTCATTCCGTGATGAATGAAGTTTTCTCTACGTCGGGGGGAAACATCTTGATCTGGTGATATCTTGAGAAGGCATCCATGAAGCTAAGAAGCTCGTGCTTAGATGTGGCGTCGACTATCAGATCAATTTTTGGCAGTGGAAAACTATCTTTTGGGCAGGCTTTGTTGAGATCAGTGTAGTCCACACACACTCTCCACTTCTCTCCCTTTTTTGGGGCGACGACAACATTAGCTAACCATTCTGGATAGTGGGCTTCCTTGATAACTTTAGCTCTGAAGAGTTTGGCGACCTCCTCGTCGATAACTCGAAGCCTCTCAGGGGCGAATTTTCTTCATTTCTGGAGAACTGGAGGATTAGCCGGATTGATCTGTAATTTATGCATGGCGACCTGAGGGTCTATCCCCGGGACGTCACCTTGGGACCAGGCAAAAACATCGAAGTTTCTTTTTAAGAATTCCACTAAAGCATCGCACTGTTCTACGACAAGTTCTGTTTCGATCATGACGTGGCGATTAGGATATTTCGGATGAATGGAAATTGAGGTAGTTTCTTCAAGGGGCTTAGTGTTTTTGGTTTCTCGGGGATCCATCAAGACCACCTGTTCCACCTCGTCCCTCAGAGATTCCATCTCGCCATCGTTGATCGGTAATTGCTATTGGGTATTCGGTACCGGGAGGGTCCCGATCTTCATGGCCGAAATGAAACATTGCCTGGCCACTTTCTGGTCGCCCCGCACTTCTCCCACGCCTGCCGAGGTCGGGAACTTCATCTTCAGGTGGTAGGTTGAGGTTATCGCCCTAATTCCGCCTAGAGTTGGGCGACCTAGAATAGCATTGTAGGGGGAAGGGCAATCAACTACGATGAAGTCCTGCCAAACAGTAGTTTGGCGAGGTTCTGTCCCCAAAGTAACTGGCAATTTGACCCATCCCAGGGGATGAGTCAAATTTCCTCCAAATCCCACCAATGGCGTCATAAAGGGCTGCAACCTGTCGAGCCCTATCTTCATTTTTTCAAATACGGAGATGAACAGTATGTCAGCCGAACTACCATTGTCGACCAAGATTCTTTGGACGGTAAAATTGGCGATGATGCCCGAAACGATTAGGGCGTCGTCATGAGGTAGGTGCAGGCCTTTCAGATCGTCATTGTTGAAGGTAATGGGTGGGTTGACATCGGCCCTTGGCGAGGAGAGGTTGTAAACTTCTGCGGACATGTCTGCACTTCTGGCGTGCCTTTTTCTGGATGAATTCGAACTTCCTCCGGATCCAAACCCACCGTGTATTACGTGAATCTCCTCAGCAGTAGGTCGGTTGTCATTGTACCTTCTTTCCGGTGAATTGAGGGAATGGCGATCTCCAACGTATTTTCTTAGATATCCCCTTTTGATGAGGTTGGCTATTTGCTCCTTTAGATGAAAGCAGTCTTTGGTATTATGGCCATGGTCTCTGTGAAACTCGCAATATTTGTTTTTGTTTCTCTTCCAGGGATCAGTCTTGATTTTTGAGGGCCACTTGACAAACTCTTCATGCTTGATTTCTGTGAGGACTTGGGCAATGGGAGCATTAAGCGGTGGCAACACCAGCTCAGTTTGCGAGGTGGAGTACGAGGTCGCCTGTCATTGGTCCGCCTCGAGTCCCGATTAGGCTTCTTGTTTCTCCGCTCATCGTCTTTATAATCAGATCGCCTTGTATCAGGCTCTTTCCTCTTATGGTCCTCCTTTCCCCTTCGCCTTCGTTTGGCTTCGGCTAATTCCTCTGCGGCGATGTATTTATCGGCTTTATTTTGAAGTACGGACAATGTCTCTGGAACGTTCTTGGACAGAGAATCGAACAAGGGACCTGGACGAAGCCCCTCCATCATTGCCATGACGACCACCTTGTCACTGGGGTCTTCAACTTCTAATATAGCCTGGTTAAATCGCTTCATATAATCCTTCAAGTTCTCCGTTTCCTTCTGGTGGATGGTGAAAAGATGGGACGCATTCTTCTGCCTGACCCTGCAACTTATAAAATTGGCCACGAACCATACCCTTGTCAGGTCAGGCTTGTTGGTTAGGCCATCTCCAACCTTTACTTTCTTTTTTCATCAAATTTGAGAAGAAATTTCATTAAAAGCTTGGTCTGATATGTATCACTCCAATGGTTCTTCATCGATTCCTCTAAAAAGAAAAATCTCAACTTATCCCAAATAACCGTTTTAACCATTTTTTTACGGAAGCATAGAATGCCAAAATCTTTACTCTTTTAAACATTTCATCACTTTTTTTAAACTCCTAGCTTATTACCAAAAGCTTGTTTCACCAAATTGGGTGAAAAAAGTTCTCCGTTCGCCAAATGAATCTATGGTTCCAGGTGTCAACTTTCGGAACCACGATCTCGCTGCCCCTTTGAGTGTAGCAGAAAAGGCTTTACACATGACATCGTCCGAGTAACCCTGGAGATGCATCAGATTTTTGTAAGAATCCAGGTGATCCATTGGATCCGTTTTGCCTTCATAGACCCCGAGCTGAGTAGGCAGTTTGAATCTGGACGACACCCTGGCTCTCATTATCCTGTGGGTGAAAGGTGGTTCAGTTTACCTGATCAAAGCGTCTACAGTTATCGGGGCGCCGGTCCCCGTGTTGATGGCGTCCAGGCGAGCATCCAGGTCCCTAATTTTCTGGGAAGTGGATATATCTTGTTCTTGCTGGGCCCTCCTAGGAGATCTGACCCGCCTCGCCCCTTCGTTTTCCTGCCCTGGCGTCTTGCTGGATGATGACCCTGATGATGGGCTTCTTGGGTTCTCCTCTCGTTGAGGGCGAGGGCTGGGAGAGGGACGTCGCCTGTCTCGCCCGGTGCTATGGTGACTCTGGGATATATTCCCTGATGGATGAGAATGACGGGGAGCCGGAGGAGGTGGTGGGCGATTATTTGCGGTGAGGTGTTGTATAAGGAGGGCATTATTTTCGTTCATAATTCTCATCTGTTCAGCCATCCCACGTATCTCGTGATGAAGGCCCTCTAAATCTGGAGCTTGACTAGTGTTGGCCATTGGACGTGTTCTGTTGTCCAAAGGACTGCTAGTACTTGGTCTGGATAATAGTCGACTGCGCAGGTGCATAGGATAAGGAGAACTTTCGTTCCCACAGACGGCGCCAAACTGTTGTGGTAAAAATCTGGAAGAGCAACCAACAGTCAGAATTGCTCATCGGCCTCGGCACTGGACCTCGGCTAAACTAGGGCGACCTGCACAGCAACGAGTAAAAGTAATCGGCCGGGGTGAGGCCGCTCAAAACCCCTCCGGCGTAAGGATCAGACCAAGGCGACCGAAAAATAAGGCAGTATGGAGAACACAATAAAAGTATGTAGTGCCTGTGTTGAGCGTACCTTTTTGTTATGGGGGAGCGGCCTTTATATAGACGGGAGAACTGAGTCGTGTCAGTGTAATATGGCGAATTCCTCGGAAGGATAAGCATGGGATGATATCCTAATTAAATCTGGAGTTCAATCTGGACTGCCAACTGGTGATCACTCCGGAATTATAGGCGACGTTGTGGAGTTGGAGTCTATTGGAAACAGTCCTCTTGCAGAGATGAAACTCTTATCCATATGGACTTTAATCAGGTTAGGAGTCCTGTGATAGCAGATCTCTAAAGGAGATGGGAGTCCTTTTGGAGAGAAGTCTTTTGAAGGAGATGTCTCTGCATTAGGCGAGGTAAATAGTCTCTGCATTGGGCGAGGTAAATAGTCTCGCCCTTTTGGGCGACATGCTTGGCTCGGAACATCTGTTGGTTCGAATTATTCCACATCAGCTAGCATCGCCAAATCCACTTGCCACCAACTCTGGCCCCTCCCCCTCACTTCATACTATAGAAGAGGACAAAATTATTTATAGAAATGTGACAGTATTATTTATTGGGTGAAATACACTAACCTCCCTTAATTTTCGAGTTAATACATAAAGTATCCATGACGTTTAAAAAATTACAATGACCTCCCATGAGGTTGGAAACTTATAACAAATTTCTTTCATTTTATATTAACCACCCTTGAAATTTCGGGCTAATATACAAAGCACTCCTTGCGTTAATCGTCCGTTAGCAAGATTGATTGTCCATCTATGACGTCATCTGAATAGTGATTGAAATACCATATATGCTATTTTTTACAAAGTTACTATATCTCTACAAGAAATTGATTGAATAACCAAAAAATAATAGTATTTTAGACATAAGAGCATTTAATTTAAGCACATGAATCGATTTTTATCACTATTTCAAACAGATTAGTAACGAAAAGAGTATAAATAATACAATTAAATAGTTGAAGGGTCAATATGATTTACTTTTTGGTCATTAAATCAATATCCATGTGGAGTATATAGTAACTTTATCAAAAAGAATGACATATATGGTATTCTAACCACTATTCAGCTGACATCATGGATGAGCAGTTAATCTTGCTAACAGACGATTGACGTTAAGGGTACTTTGTGTATTAACTCAAAACTTCAATGGTAGTTAGTGTAAAATGAAAGAATCTGTTACAAGTTTCAAACTTTAGAGGAAGTCATTATAATCTCTCAAACGCTAGGGGTGCTCTGTGTATTAATCTAAAACCTCAGGAGAGGTCAGTGTATTTCACCCTTATTTATTTAAGGTACTAAGTTGGAATCAATAAATATTTTAAGGGAACAACTTCGTTTGTAAAAAAACTCACCCGACCTGAAAGACATTGGGTTCGGATGGGCCCGCCCAAAACAAATCAAGCTCTTACAAAAAATCGAGCAGAGTCAGGCCACCCAAACTGAAAAATTTCTAGGTCCACGACCCAAGTTTGGACGAGCTTTGGGATCAGGCTTCGGGCGGGAGCGAAAGCGAGTTTGGTGGGTTGGGTTCGTTTTTTTTTTTTTTAACAATGTGGGTGTGAGAGAGAGTGTGTTACTTCACTAACTTAATGCTTTTCTTCTTTTTTGGGGATGGGAAGGCTAGGGGGCTCTAGCTTAAACTAGATTTTGGTCGGGCCTCGAATTTGTTTTTACACTTGTAGGAACAACGTAATTTTTTCAATTATGATTAAATAGTAAAAAAAAGTTCAAAATTCAATATATCCAAGGTAAATTAGTTAAAACAAATCAACTAGTGATTTACACTTTCTCGGCCACTTTTATCTAATTGTACTTATTTTTTTGGTGAAATACACTGACGACCCCTGAGATTTTGGGTTAATACACAAAGCACTCCTAACGTTTGAGAAGTGACAGTGATCTCCCCTAAGGTTTGAAACTTGTAACAGATTTCTCACATTTTAAACTAATCACCCCTGAAATTTCAGGTTAATATACAAAGCACCTTGACGTCAATAATCCGTTAGCAAGATTGACTGCCCATCCATTATGCACTTCTATTTGACAAAGTTACTATATACTCCACAAGTATGTTGATCGAATGACCAAAAAGTGAATCATATTAATCCATTAACAATTTAATTATATCATTTACACCATTTTCGTTACTAATCTATTTGAAATAGTGATGAAAATCGATCATGTGTTGTCCATGTGCTTAAATTAAATGGTGAAATACATGGACCACCCCTGAGATTTCATATTAATATACAAAGTACCCCTGATATTTGAAAAAATACAATGATCTCCCTTGATATTTGCATTTAATAAAGATACCCCCTTGATGTTTCAAAAATTACACTGACCATCCCTGAGATTTCGGATTAATACCCGAAGCACCCATGGGATGGTCAGTGTATTTTAGGGGTACTTTGTGTATTAACTCCAAATCTCAAGGGTGGTCAGTGTATTTTAAGAGAAATCTGTTATAAATTTCAAACCTCAAAGGAGATCATTGTAATTTCTCAAACGTCAGGGGTGTTTTGTGTATTAAAGACAAACCTCAAGGGAGGTCATTGTATTTCACCCTAAATTAAATGTCCTTATATCTAAAATACTATTATTTTTTGGCTATTCAATTAATATCCTTGTGGAGTATATAGTAATTTTGTCAAAAGAAAGACATATATGATATTTCAACCACTATTTAGCCGACGTCATGGATGGGCAGTCAATCGTCCGTTAATCTTACTAACGGACGATTGACGTCAGGGGTGCTTTGTATATTAACCCAGAACCTCAGAGGTGGCAATTGTATAATGAAGAAATTCTATTACAAGTTTCAAACTTCAAGGGAGGTCACTGTCATTTTTTAAACTTTAGGAGTGCTTTGTGTATTAACCCGGAACCTCAGCG
>BRYE01000010.1:21698296-21700796 GCA_030159115.1 Actinidia arguta var. hypoleuca | reverse complement strand
AAAACTCAAGTACTAAACCTTAATGCTAAAATCTGGCTTAATCCATGATAAATTTCTTATAATTTATTATCAAGTACATAAATGGATGAAATATTTCTTATAATTTATTATCAATTTCATAAATGGATAATATTTTTCTATAAGGGCAATTTTGTTCAATTACATTTTTATTAGTTAAAATACATAGGTAAATGGAACCGATTATATTTAAATACGATTGACTCTATCATTCGATAAATGGAACCGACTATATTATTTCAAATGGATCTCATATACTTTAACTCCCACCTTTCGTAGAGTAAATGAACATTGCACTCTTTTTCGACCTTTTCTTTTCTCACCTTCTTTGTTTACTACACGTGATTATCCTATTTACAAGGCAGCTACAGTTATCCATACGGATGCTCCCATTTATTTCCTCTCCCAATCTTTTGGTTGTTTGCCTGATGAATTGAAATTTGCATTTATGGAAAGCATGAAAATGCAAAATTCAATTTTGAGTGGGCCATTAATGAAAGTTAAAATCTCAACCGAAATGCCGTCCATTTGTGGTTAGTATTATGTGGGGTTGAAGGGAAGAGCTGTACTCTGTTAACACTCATCATAGCCAAACTTGTACGCTTGAAAAAAATAAAAAAAAACTCGTCCAGTTATAAAGGTTTTTTTTTTAAAAATAAAATACTGAAATTTTATTTATATATAAGCAATAAGTTAAGTCACTATACAACTAGTTATTTCCCAACAATCACCTAAAAAGCGATGAGAAACAAAAGGAGAGATGCTACAAAAAGTCAAGATAGAGTTCATCGAGCATATTTGCTATCTAATTTGCTTGAAATTCATTCACCACCCAGTCTGTAAGCGCCGAGCAGAGATCTGAAATTATGTAAATAAAAATGACCTATATATATGTATAAGTTTTCTTTCGTCCTATCCTTTTTTTCTCTTCTCGTCATTCCACTAGGCAGTGCTCTTTCGGGGTGGATCCACAAGTGTGTTACTAATTTCAAATATATATATAAAAAGCGGTGAGAAACAAAAGGAGAGATGCTACAAAAAATCAAGATAGAGTTCATCGAGCATATTTGCTATCTAATTTGCTTGAAATTCATTCACCACCCAGTCTGTAAGTGCCGAGCAGAGACCTGGAATTATGTAAATAAAAATGACCTATATATATGTATAAGTTTTCTTTCGTCCTATCCTGTTTTCTCTTTTCGTCATTCCACTAGGCAGTGCTCTTTCGGGGTGGATCCACAAGTGTGTTACTAATTTATATATATATATATATATATATATATATATATATATGCTAAACAGAGAATTATAAAATATTTGATATTTTGTAGCCATATATGATAATAAATATATACATGTATATATCTCTATGTATGTTAATGTTAATGTTTCATGTTTTATGGAGCAGAGAAAATGGCATCAACGATGTGACCACCGAGATCTTGTACTGTGGCATATGCCATACTGACACCCACCATGTGAAGAATGACTGGGGCATCATCATGTACCCGGCCTGTTGTCCCCGGGAACTAACAATTTCGTGGTTTTCACAGTTTCGTTAAATACATGAAAAGAGTAGTCAAAATTTGAAATGGCAAATAGGTGGGAATAGGGAAAAAAAAATTTAATTTTGTCCCTCAAACGATGGTATATATGTGAAAATATGTTCAAAAACATAACGGCCATTACCATTTGAACTGATTAAGCGAGACAATCAAAATACAAGATTAAACTAGAAGGATTTAAAAATACAAATACCAAAATATAAGTCAAGAAAAACTATTTGCCACTGTAAATCTCTATACATGTATCATCGTTTAATGAACAAATTTGACTATTTTTTCATTCTCATCCAATTTTCACCGTAAATTGCCAAAATTCCATTGTAATTTACCTAATCTCACTGTAAATTATCATCACATGAGGTCACACGTCAAGCATGTGCTACAAATCCAATTAAAAATCTAACTTTCATTACCCAATTGAACTGATTAGGGAAGAAAATTAAAATACTGAGACCAAAATGAAAGTTGAGACAAACTATAAGGACCAATTTTGCAATTTAACTTACATTATTTATCTGCCTTTGGGGACACACTGCCTATACAGTTTTGTGGTTGTGTTGTTAGGCAGGAGAGTACAATTTTGTGACCAATTTCAAGGTAGGAGACAGGGTAGGCGTGGGATGCTTCGCAGTGTCGTGTTTGGCATGCGAGTTTCGCAAGGACGAAGAAGAGAATTACTGTGACCAGATTCAAATTATCTATTGTTGAAAATTTATAAAATTTCGATATGAATGAAGTGGGCGTTAGAAAGTCTATCGAGACAACCGAATAGTCACATCTAGGATCGTCAAGCCTGGACAAAGAAGATCAAATGATAGCCGTTATTATCATCGTAAATTGGAGATTATGGCAATTCATTGGCTCAATTTATTTCAGCAGTTTCAGCAACTCATCGGTCACTTTATTTTGTATTTATT
>BRYE01000010.1:21658296-21660796 GCA_030159115.1 Actinidia arguta var. hypoleuca | reverse complement strand
AGACTAAACAAGGGACAAAATTTGGGGACATCGATAGCTTGGAGCAGATCCGGACTCTCTTCACACAGCCGCTTGACGTCTAAAAACACAGAGCACCAAAAGAAGGCGCTAATGGCGATGATCAAATCGAAGGTACTATTACACCTTCCTCCCCATTTTCTCTCTCCTCTCTCTACTAGGTTCAAGTTCCAGTCCTATTGCTTTTCTTCCTCAACTTCATCAGAAGAACTTCAACACGACGACAAAAAACCCACTCCAACCATCGAATTATCGCCAGATGAAACCCTAGTCGCCAAGAAACTTCACGTCCTGATCAAAGATCACAATCGCAATAACCCTAGCCCCACCCCGAACCCTGCCTCCACCAAACCCTAACTTCACCATCCCATCTCTCTCCATCGAATTCTCCAGAACCGTTGAGGGGCCCCTCTCCTCCTCCTCCGCCCTCCGCGTGGTTGAGAAATGTGGCGGCGTCTGCTACGGCATCCCCTTCCTCCAAACTTTAGTGTTCTTCAACTGGGCGACGGCCTGCGGCGATTTCGCTCTCTCTCCGGATCTCTACAATGAGATGATCGACCTCGCCGGAAAGGTAAGCCAATTGGACATAGCTTGGCACTTGATAAATTCAATGAAAGCGCGTAATATATAAATTTCCTGAGGAACACGGGTTAGATAAATAAGCATGAAGAATTGGTAGAGAAAATGGTGGGTAGGGTATTTGTTTTTCGCCCATTATGAGAAGACCCTATCCCATTCGGATCTATGAGCTGGGTCTTGTTATATCTTTGCTCCCTCTGTCATAACATATGAAGTTACTTTGTGGCAAACTTGAATGTGTTGTGATTGCTTAAAATTAGAAATCTTGGACTGTATTTCAGAAAGCTCATTTATAATTTTGGAAAAATTCCTGTTAATTACATTTCGTATTTTACTCATCTGTCAGTGAATGTTGTCACAGTATTATACGACATATAACTGTTCTTTCGTACCTCTGGAGACAACAAACGATGTATTTTGGCACACACCATGGATTTGCCTTGGCTCTCCACTCAACGTGGTTCAAGTTGCCTTCAGTTGGATGAGCCGCCTTTACAGTTTGGCCTATAACCTGTGAGAAGCTTCGTTCCTTTGGCAAGGTTTACCATGGAGGATATACACAAGGCTAATGGCTTTGCTTAACTGACTCTGACACCCGGCTATGAAGCTATATGCATGTGTTGACATTCCTTACTAAGTGGTCATTGCTCTATGTTGTGGTCTGGAGCTTTGAATGGTCTGGTTCACTTTGGCAGAAGCAGAACTGCTAGAAAGGCGGCGACCTTTTGGGCTATGGAGGCATGCTTGGAAGCTGTCACTCTTGAGGGAGTTTCCAAGCTGCAACTCTAGTCCAGCTTCATTAGTTCAGTTTCTTTTTGTACAGTGGATGTGGATGCTCTGTAGGCCTCAGTGGACGATGGTTTACTACCCGTAGGAAAATTGATGCTGCCCCTCATGATTCAGCGACCTGACCCAGCAAACTGGTTTCTCTATTCAAGATTGGAACTCTGCTATTCGCATAGCTGCTTTCTTTTTCGGTTTAGTTTGTCCTCCTTTGTTGTTTCTTTAGTTTTTACCAGTTTTTTGTTTTTGACGAGCAATGGAAATAGAAGCTAGTTGAGTTAAAGTTGTGGTGTTCTCTCTCTCTCTCTCTGGTCCTCTGAAATCTGCTCCAGGTACCCATATAGTATTAAGTTTGATCTCTGCCTGAGGATATCAGAATCCATGCTCATGGTGTCGTAGCTCTTAGCCTTTTTAGATACATTTTCTTAAATTGAATTCTTCAAAAGAAATCCCATTGTCTGTTCCTAATTACTGTCTGGAAACAAGAAGTGGACACCACTTCTCACCAGCTTTCTGAGTTAATTTTTACCGGAACTTTATGTTTTTCTATCCCAAGTTTGTAAAGTTATGCAGCGGAAGGGAACCAAATGCAAATTCCGTTGTAGGTTTACAAACTTTAAAACTTCCGCACCAGAAGTGATATTAGGGTTTGATCTTACTTTTGCAAATTGCAGCTCTCTCCTCTATTTCCTGATTGTTTAAGAAAAATAATAACAAAAATCTGCTGGCGTAGAAGTGAAGAGATCCTCGTTTCCCATGCAAGTCCATTACACACTTGGACAAGCTAACTTTGGAAGGATATTTGTTAATGGAGAAACCTTGTTTTTGGTTACAAATAACAAGCGTATCTTTTGGTAAGAGTTTACACACATTGTTGCAGCAGAGCATACTTGATGAACATTGGAAATAATGTTGAATATACATAAAAAGGGAAATATCTGTAAATGGTAGATAAAATCCCAATACATTAGCAATGACCTTGCATATCGAGCATCTCATCCAAACCTTTCAATTTCTCCCGACCTTCGCTAATCAAGAAACGAATCCTCTGCCTGTCACTGCAATTCCGACTGTTCTCCACCTCTTGTCTAATCATCTGCGTCAGTTCAGCTGTTTCCAT
>BRYE01000010.1:21635796-21640796 GCA_030159115.1 Actinidia arguta var. hypoleuca | reverse complement strand
GTCACTGGTCAACCTCTCCCCCTTATTTCACCATCATTGAAGATATATGGGTGGAACTTGGCAGCGAATCGAAGAATTAATAGTGTAAGGTATCCGGCGTTTAATAAATGTTGCAAGTTTATATGGAGTTCATATGAACTTGACTTTATTTATCGGTGAGAGGTAGGTTCAATAAATGCATGTGCATGGTAAAATGAAGTTAATTGAATACACAAAATGTCAACACAAACAAGTTGGGGTGTCGTTTCATATTTGCAAGTAAAGCTTGTACCCTACCACAACTGCCACATTAATACAATAAGAGCTGATGATCTCCATCTCTTAGGCTAGTTTGGGATGATCTAATTAGCTTAATTTGAACGGTGTCACCTCATTACAAGTTGCACTTTTTTGCCTTTCATATTCCTTTATTTCTTTTTTGATAAAAACTTCCATATTTCTTTCTGATTTACGCCCCGTTTAGCTTAACTAAAAAATGTCAATTTTATCATCCTTTTGACTAAAATATGAAAAATGAGATAAAAAATCAATTTTTTTTGTTTGAGATGGCTAAAAAATCTTATAGTTTTTAGCTATAAATTGGTAAAAATCAATACTGGCTACTGGGTTTCCTAAAAAATGCAGGCCAAACAGGCCATGGAAAACAGGCTAGAAAATTATTTGTCTAACCAAAAAAATTAAGATTAAACAGGCCAAAAAACTTAATTTTTTTAGTCAACACACGGTTAAGGAATCTAGTCCACCAAATTGGGCCTTACTAAAAACCATAGTAAAATTGTTATCCAGCATTTGGTACTGTTCTACACCTCCCATTGGCATGACATCTCTCTCTCTCTCTCTCTCTCTGCATATACTTCGCATGTGTATACTACTTCTCTTTCTTTAGCCGGCATTATTTACAAAAACTTTGATATGCTGACTTTGAATTGAACGCGTCGTTTGCCACTTGTACGTCATAAATTGCCATTGCCCACGTTGGTATGCAGTATGTGTTTGACCTGGCGGTATCAAACACTTGCAGTTCAATAAAATTTAAGATTATGCTGTTTCTGGATAACAACAAAGACATCCTTATCCCCAAACAAATAAAGTTGTACTAAAAACGTACACGGAAGAACCTTTTTTTTCCCATTTTGAGAGCAATTTTTAACTTTTGGGTGCACTTGTTGGCAATTGGCAATGGATTTGGAATACAATATTAGGTTTTTGGGGTGTGTTTTCATAACTAGGTGCTGCCCACTCAATGTGGGACCTACTCAGGGCTCAATACTACGATCATAACCGGTTAGATTATTTATGTGAAAAATCAACTTGATCGGATATCAAGTTTCGTTCAGCTGACATTCATCTTGAAAAAAATATGATTTTGGGAAAGAATTGTAAGGCAAATGCGGCGACATATTCCTCTTGAAAACATGAATGAAAAGTATGATTTTGAGTATATATTGTAAAACATATTAGGCTTGATGAAGTGACTATCGATGTTCGATCTTACTTAAATAGCATTGTGCTATAGCTATAAGCATACAATATTCTAAAAATAAACAATATTACTACGATTCCAAAAACTGTGAGATTTCCAAAAAATAAATGGCAGGCATAACATGTGAAATAACATTAAAAATGTAGATGAAAGCTGTAATGTTTGATTACGAATCGAAAAAGAGTGGCAAAACTGACGTGTTCTCTATAATTCGACGGCTTGACGAATGGAAACACAACATTTTCCCGCACACAATATCCCCGTGCTAATTCTTATTGAAGTCCGCATCAATTCCTAGTCATGAACCTCCAATCGTATCTAAACACGTGTATTAGAACATAAAATAAGCAATTCATTATCATACCCATTGGATAAAATATTTTTCCTAATTACCCATTTGAATACCAAGACTTTTGAAACTTTGAATGCAAATTAAATTTGATTGTTTATGTACATACATAGAATACTAAGGGTCAATTGCACTTTGCACCCTTGTACTTTTGCTAAAATCTCACTTCACACTATTCATTTCGAATTTATGTCAAGTAAAGTATAAATGGGGTCCTTCTATTCACTTTTTATTCCAATAAATGACGCAAAGAGAACATGTGGTCTCACAAAAATTATAAGAGATTGGGTGGGCTCGTGGAAAGAGGTTGAGAGATCTCATGAAAAGATATCACGTGACTCTTAATTGAACGATGAAGGATCAATGTTTGCTCAATCATATCCTCTTGTTTGACTTTCTCTCTCTCTCTTCTTGACAAGAAGTGGTGGTCCCGGGAGACAGGGCGGGGGCCACGACCCCCAAAATCTTTAAAAAGTAAAAAATAAAAAAAATTAATTTTTAATATTTTTTCTGTTAATTTTGATTATTTTGTTATTGATTCATTAAAACTGGTTCCCTCTAAATGTTTTTACCGAAAAATCTATTACAAATATATAATTTGGTCCCCTCAATGTAATTTCTATGTCTGCCACTGTTGACCATGTCTACTACGCAAACACATGAACACAATCCTTCAATAAATACGTAAATCCTTGGGTTTCTCTTCTTGTCCTTTTTGCACACAGAGAGCGAGAGAGCGAGAGAGATTAAAGATCAGACACACTACACAGGAACTAGCACTCGAACAGCTAATGGAGAAGCCATCCAAGTCAAAAAACAAATTCCTAAGGTTCCTTCCAAGAGCAGCTTATTCAGCAGTAACTTTCCAAAACCCTCTTTTCAGCCCAAAATCCGATGCCAAACCCCATAAAGGCCCCTTCATAATCCCGGCCGAAGCCCGACGGAAGTCCAAGAACTCGACCTTCGAGTCCCGCGAGCCCACCTCGCCCAAAGTCTCGTGCATGGGCCAAATCAAGCACAAGCACACGCACAAACACAAGAAACAGATCAGCAAAGAGAAGAAACAAGTGTCACTTCCCAAAGACTTCAAGCCAACCCACAATATTCCGAATCCGAATGTATTTGCGAAACAGCAAGGGAGAAAATCCGACGTGAGCAGGCCTACGGGATCAGATCGAGGGCCGAGCCTGAGTCAGATCAAGCGGTTCACAAGCGGCCGTGATTCGCTGGCGGGGTTCGATTGGATGGCTCAAATTGCGCCGGTGGAGGGAGACCAGGGAAATTATTATTCGGACGAGGATAGTGATGGAGAAGAGGAGGTTATCGTTCCTTTCTCTGCACCCATTTTGGTTGGGGTTGATTTGGAGCCAAAAAAGGAAATTAATTTGTGGAACAGAAGAACTATAAATCAACCTAGGCCTCTTCGAGTGAATACCCTCTGATCAAGTGGATGGAGGTTACTTGATTTGTTTTATTTTACTTTGTTTTTTAATTTTTTTGTGTTTCTATATTTTGATTGTTAGCTTATAGAGAGTAGAAGAAATTGTGATTGTGGGTTTTTTCTTTTAATGAAGTTATACAAACAAAGAATTATACATAATTTCTATACAAAATGACAGTGAAGTATCGTGGATCATTCGCTTTGAAACAAATCGCTCGCACAAATGCTTTTATCTACAAAAGTGACATTGGTAATTTTTTTTTTTTGATATAAATAGATTTTTTTTTAAGAGAGAAACTGTTAGAGCA
Source organism: Actinidia arguta var. hypoleuca (assembly GCA_030159115.1). Taxonomy (NCBI): domain Eukaryota; kingdom Viridiplantae; phylum Streptophyta; class Magnoliopsida; order Ericales; family Actinidiaceae; genus Actinidia; species Actinidia arguta. Next base: position 21,637,215 of record BRYE01000010.1, on the reverse strand, counting down.
ATTAAGTTCACCCGCCATATGGCACGAAAAGAAGTTCGATTTAGGTAAGACGACCTTAGCTGAATTGTAATCGATAAGGTGGATGAATATTATTGTTGAAAATTGGGTTTTGAGCACATGTTTTTTTGGCAACTTTGGCAAATGTGAAATTTTGAATATGAACATTTTTTTTCTGGCAGTAATTTTTTATTTCACCTTTAGGTTTCTATTGTCAATTTTTTTATTGTATTATTTTTTTTAAAATTTTTAATGGGATCTTAATGTGAGTTTTTGACCTGTATACTAAAGCCAAAACTAAAAAATAGTAAAAAAAAAATCCAATTAAATAACTGGTAAATAAACTTAGTATTTGCATCTACTAATATTTTATTTCCTTCTCTAGATTGAGACTGTTCAGCCAGTTGCCACAATTGAAAGTTTGAAAACCTCAAAGTCAGTTTAATAAGTTTAAAATAAAGGAAAATGAATGAGATTTTTTTTTTAAGTTTTCCTCTCACCATCTTCATTTTATGAATGTAATGAGAATTTTCATTTCAAACACATATATAAGGTTACAATACATAGAATAATCATGTAAACTCAAGCCCAATGTGTCTATAAAGACTGTAATTATCATGTTATTTTGGGTCACTAATATTTTTTAATTTTCTAATTTTGTTTATGCGGCTCTATCACAACTATATTTATTGAAATGGACGCCTAAAGAGAATCCAATCCGAAAAACAAAATACAATAATTCGTGAAAGTAGTAATAACATCTTGTAAATGTGAAGGTACACTAAAAACAGTTTAGATCATTAAAATAGATTTAAAATAAAGCATTTTGAATTCTATTTTGAGCTCATTTTGATAATCCAAACAGTTAATAATGTAGATTTCATCATAAAAATCAATACTATATAAAATCACGTTGGTTCGGTATCTATTTATTTATGTTTTATAATTTAAAAAATGAATTTGACACACATAATACTCATTTATTTTAATATAAATATATATTGATCGTGTTGGGATATTATTATTTTATACCGCATATTCTTATCGGTCCCACAGAAACACTAACAAAAAAAAAAGCATACGTAAAAAGAGATAACAACAAGAAATTTATATGTTCCAGCCCAAAATTCCTACATCCACGGGAGAGAGATTTCACTATGTAAGTAAAATAGATATTACACTTTGAGAAGAACAAAATACACAAAATTCACACCCCTACCCGAGCCCCACGCTCAAGAGTACTTGAGTCATATCTCATCTTGGTGCATCATAATATTTTTACTCTCACTCTCTACATATCTATTTTACTCTTACTATTTTTATCTCACAGCCGAGTAGGGAGCTCTTGGCCCGAACACTTTTCACCATTAGTTTACCCTCTTTATCTCTTCTATTCTCTTCTCCTCTCTCACACAACCTACA
>BRYE01000010.1:21625796-21630796 GCA_030159115.1 Actinidia arguta var. hypoleuca | reverse complement strand
GAAGCTATCAGGGCTGAGCCACCTCTTCATGACGGTGTTTCTTTACAATTTCTCCACATTCATGGTGATTCCGGCGATTACTGACGTCACCATGTCTGCTCTCTGTCCTGGTGAAGACGAGTGCTCGCTAGCCATTTACCTTACCGGAATTCAACAAGCGGTATGTAATATTCTTAATTAATTTCCTCTGTTTTTTCCTTTGTTTTCGTGGTTTTGTCAATTTTTTTGGAAAGAATCTAAATTTTAATCAATTTCTCAAATGAATAGTTTGTTCGGCACATTATCATTGCATTTCATGATTATAATAAGTTACCAATAAACACCTAAGGATTAGCTTAGTTTAAGCCTGCAACTTAGAGGTCTACTCTCTTTCAAAGTCTAAGTGTCGTAAATTCGTAGCGCTGCTATCAATTTTTGAATTGAGTATTTTCATACGGGCCTCACTTTAATCGAGCTCCGCTAGTAGACGATGAAATTGATCTCCTGAATTAGTTGGTATTTAAATCAAATACTGAGTTATCAAAAAAATAATAATTTACCGATACTTATTTTTTGAATCCTTAAACAAATATTTGTAATATTTGTATAACACGCCTTCGTTCATAAAACAAATGAAGATAGATTCAACTGTATCATTTTATGATGATATCTGAAATTAATTTATTGCAGGCACTTTAGGTTTTACAAAATATTTTATGTAGTTTAATTGAATTATTTCAGGCACTTTAGGATTTAAAAATATTTTATGTAGTTTAATTTTAGATACGTAGAATAATTTGTATTTTGTAACAGTTTTGTCTGTACCTAATTTGTGACCTTGTGGATGCTAGCTGTTTCCAAATTTCTTCACATGATGCTATGCAAAGTAGTACATCCATTTTCTTTTCCAATGCAAAATTTAGAAATTACATTAAATCGGACGTTCATCTTCTTCATCTCCAGAAACAGAGAAAAACTTCCTAACCATCGAAAATGTCTCTCTTCCTACACGTGCAACATATTTAGTACATTGAATAACAAACATGGAGTGTTCACCGTTCGAATTGGTACAATTCGAACTTCTTTAATGAAAATTATAGACTAAGCTGCTTCTAACGGTTTGAAAAAATTTAAACCAATCTCAACCATTTGAACATGTGAAAACAAACAAGGCCGAAGACGGAATTATAGAATAGAGTTTGGTTTGGTTAGATTCGATGTTTCTAATACTATTCTTGTCGTCACTAAAATATTTCAAAAGTGGTACAAATGCACCAAACTCTCATTTTTCTCTAATTCCACTTCTTTTATGATTGGGTTTAAAATCAAATTCAGATACCTAAATATCGTAAACCAAACCGTTAGTTTACAATTTTTCATTTTGTGAATCAAAACTAGAGTTACTAAACTGCTTTAATATAAAAACAAGATCAAATCCCACGGACGAATTCTGTCTGAATAATTAGCTCTCCCTTTTAGATTTAGGAAACTTCGTGTGAGGGGTTTCAAGAGAAAGCTATTTGTCTCTTTAGTTCTTTTACTTTGCGGTCAAGGACAAAGAAGGAAGCTTCAGTTTCACGAGTGACGGAGTTTAAGTTCACGGTCTCTCCCTCCATTGGTCAAAAGAAACAACACCAAATACTATGAACTGTTTCCTAATTTAATATCGTTCTGCTTTTTTCTTGCTCTGTTTTTCATTTTTTGGAAAATATAAAACCCAAAAATAACACCAAAAATATCTTCTTAAAGACAATTCATTTCTGAGATAACACCCAAAATATCACTGTTTGATTACAGTTTTGCAAAATACTTTTGAAACTGGCTTTGATTTTTTTTTTTCAAAAAAATAATTTCTTCTAAAAAATTATTGAAATTAATTTTTGCCAAAAAAATAAAGAAAACTTCAAAAAAAAATTAAAAAAAAATAAATTCTGAAAAGTGTTCTTCAAAATTGATTCTGAAAACAGCAACAGAACAGAGGTTATCTTGAACTCTCGTATTCAATTGTTTGCTAAAAAATAAATATGACATTTTTCAGAGCAGTTTCTAAAAATATTCGATAATACTATATTGAAAATAACAACCAAATACAGTAATTTAACATAACTTCTTCTACTTCTTTTTTGATTGGCCCACCAATTGGGAGGACCCACAATCTCAATACTCATTTTGTACCTAGGATTTCATTTCTCTCTCACCTTTGATACAAACATAGTGATAAATTGTTCTAGGTAGGTCACGAGATACCATAGCCAAACACAAAAGTGTAAATAATATATATATATATATATTGAAAGCAACTAGCTACTTGCTAAAACAAAAAGTGCACTTTTGGCTTTCGATTACCTCCATCGTTAAGATAATGACGAATTGGGATTTTAGTTGATTAATTAGAGTCAAATGGTACTAGTATTACGAGAAGTAAAGTTTATAATACATACCGCGTGTGTCATAAAATATCACGTTTATTTGTGATAAATATTATGACGGGTGTGGTAAATATTAAGAATAGTAAAACATATCGTGTCATTGTGGTAAATGTTATGGTAAATTAAAGTTGTTATTTTTGTCTGATCGATTGTAGTAAATGTTATAATTATTTATAATAATATTATATTTGAGCATATTATATGCACTGTTTTTTGGAGTATATACTTTAGCCGCTCCTGATAATGCGATTAAATTACAACTTTTTTGTGAGTATTGCAGATTATAGGATTGGGAACACTGGTGATGATGCCACTTATAGGGAATCTCTCGGACACTTACGGGAGGAAGGCTATGCTCACCATCCCCATGAGTCTCACCATTATCCCCCTAGGTATATAATTTCATTTCATTAGCTACAAAATCTAGCTTCATTAGTTAATGGAATCTTCATATTTTATTTTTTTTACATAAAAGGCCCCGTTTGGCCTAGATTTTTTCGAGATTGTTTAGTTATTTTGATTTTTTAGTTTTTTCATATTTAGGAAACTTTTTAATTATTTGATCAATTTTTTTTACACTTTTTCAATTTCTATTGACGAAAGAAATCTAAAATTTTTTATTTTGGTTCAGAAAAGATTTCAACTACAGACAAGAATTGTAGCTAATTTGTCAAGAAAAATAATTTTTTAATCTTTTGTAAAAAGAAAATCAAATTAAATAAAAAAAATTAATTATATTTCCAAAATACAATAGGAATCGAAATATTATATAATTCTAATTATATAATAAAAATCTTCATTAAAAGCGAAAAAATTTGAAACCAAAACATTTAAATAATCTTTACAAAAATAAGAAAAACGTCTCCACATAGCAGTCTCTCACAAGAAAAACAATAAGGACCAACACAAGTTGACGTACATAACTATGAAACTATTATCATTGCACGTAATATTTTAGTAAATTCTTGTGTGTCCTAATTTTATTAAATAAGTATAAAAATTGGCGATAAGTGGGATGATGGGAGGGACGGTCAATACACTATTCGATATACCTGGTAAATAGCTCCACTGTAACTGGACTAAGCAAATTGATAATTGCTCTAAGGGTAAATTACATTTTGAACCCTTGTACTTTCATCAAAAATTTAATTTGTACTATTCAATCAGTCCTTACACTTTAGATTATATGATAATGTGGCCCTTTCATCAAAAAGCAAAGCTAAGTGGCATCGATTGAATATGCTCTAACGTTTGTTTCGTGCAGTCATATTGGCCTATAGCAGGGAAAGGTACTACTTCTATGCTTATTACGCGCTGAAGACATTGACTGCCATGGTTTGTGAAGGAAGTGTCCATTGCATTGCCCTTGCTTACATTGTAAGTCTTGCTTCATGACTTTTTGGAAAGTAACTTTTTTTTTTCTTTTCAAAAGTATTAGAAAAGTAGGAGTATTTGTGTTATCTACCATTGCTTGTAAAATAAGTATGATCCTTTGAGGGCAAGTGGTCTCTAAACTTTGTTTTCAAGGCTAGAGTTTTCTCCATTGTCGTCATGCTATCGCAATAAAACGAGTAAGAAATGGAAGGAAGGAAAGTAAGAAAAAAAATATAATTATTAATACAATGTGAAATCTTTATTAAGTAATGATACATGGACACAAGATTTGTACAAAATAGTACAAATCTTTTATTGATGACATGTATTTACTGAAATGCAATTGACGTTATTCTTGTGTAGTTTTTGTGTGTGTGCATAGATAGATATTGTAGGAATAATAAGCGGAGCCATATTAGAGTAAGTGGATTCAATTGGCATTACTGAAAAAAAAAATTATATTACTATCTCTAATATAATTTATCATAAATATAATTTTGATCCCACATAAAATTAGTAATTTGACCTGAATTTTATAATTTTAACCCAATTGAACATAAGTTCTGACAATTTTGACATTGTTGAATCAAAGTTCTGACAATTTTGACCCCATAAAAAAGTAATAATTTGCTCTAAATTTTATAATTTTTATCCCGCTAAACTTAAGTTCTGGCTCTGCCCCTAATAGAAATAATATTTTTTTTCTTTTTTGATCATTTTTTTCTTCTGTTTTAAAATCTCATGATAGTAAGGCCAACGTCTGCTAGCTAATTTACTCTGCTTTTTTTTTTAAATTATCTTTAGTAAACTTTCTTACAGCTTAATCAGCATTTTATATTTTTTAAATTTCTTGTTGTGAGATAAGGTTTTATTTTAGTGGAATTCTCTTTTCAAATTTGGTCAAAATTTTTATATTTTTTTATGTTCAAATTTGAGCTAATTGTGATTTTTGAGTTTTTTTAATCTTTAGTTAGCTTTTTTTACTTTTTGATCAAATATTGTACAGATTCTTCTCATCAAGATAAATCAGAATATTTTGATGAAACAGTAAAATAATTTCACTATATATATAAAAAAAAACTTGAAAATCAAAACAACTGAATTAAAATTGGGCCTTGGAAACCTTAGAAGGAGTTTCATCATCTCTTTGGACCTATCTATAGCCCATGGGCTTGATGGGCCTTATAGCTTCATTAAAAGTCTTTTAAGGCCTGCCTT
>BRYE01000010.1:21590796-21593296 GCA_030159115.1 Actinidia arguta var. hypoleuca | reverse complement strand
TAATGAGGGACAATGACTACATACATGCCTTTCAGCGTCCTCGTCTTGTATTGACCGGAGGACTTGAACGAATCCCGAACCAAAGTCGCGAAGAAACACAGATAAAAGACGAAGACGAGGAACTGTCATGAGTATATATATATATATATATATATATATATATATATATATATATATATATATATATGCCATTTGACTACAATTTGCTTCAAAATTATTTGTTATTATTCAATTCCTGCATTTTGATGACCTAATTTAGCTTGAAAATCGTGAAATAGTTCTGATCATGTTGCTTATGTTTCGTTTGAATGAACCAAACCTACGGCCGTGTGAGGCCCAACACCCCAGTCCAGATCTTGTATCCTATTTGAGCTATATCTAAAAAGATACAAGGACAAAGATTTACCTACGTACTATACTCATGAGAGAGAGAGAGAGAGAGAGAGAGAGGCACATGGCGATGGTGTGGTAGAGAAACTAATTAAACCACCACCACCACCACCATCATAGCCATGCATTGGTCGTCGACCTAATGATTCGTGTATTTGAAATTCAAAACACAAGGCTATCCACCCTCATCACATCATAAGCATGGTCCTCTCTCTTTCTCTCTCTCTCACGTGATACACACGGTTCCAGGATTCATCATCCATCATTGGAAAGCAAGCGCTTGTTCACTCCATTATGCACTGGAAAAGTCCATGTAATGTTTCCTTTTTTATTCCAACCTAGCTCAATCAAACTGCTTTAGCCTTTACTCGACCTTACCAAAAAGGTTATGCTGAGTTGCCAAAAAGGTTGGCAAATGCCATTCTGGAGAAGAGTTTTTTGAGTAGAACTACTATTATTTTGCAATAGCAACATTAATATATATATATATATATATATATATATATATCTGTGTGCGTATCAATTGTTTTAAGAGTAATGATATATAAACAATGAAGTTTTATAGAACTTTTGAGTTAAATGACATAGTTTTTAAGGATTTTTTATTTCATGACAAAACATTTACAATTTGGGAACATAACTCAAAATTGTTAGCACTACCATTTTTATTTGGGTAGCAAATTATGTTCGAAAAATTTAAAAGATCAAATGGCATCTTTCTCGTGTCAACGCTTGTCTGCCACTGTTTTACGAGTAAAATGCCAAATCTCCCATCCACTGGAAAAAGTTTTTTATGTAATTGAGTCGACACCACAGACGTGGTGTCGACCCAATGGATCACATGTCTGTGCGAGGGAACGACATCACGTGAAGGTATCACTATTGCACAAAATACCTCTTCTATGCACCCACTGGCTCCTGCCATGCTTGGTCCTATCACGTTTGCATCTTAGCCTTGCATTATAATAAGATTTGGTCACACTAAACTTTACCTCTTGATTATTTATTGCATCTTGCCAAAATTTTAAAGGTAAGGGATAAAATACACAACTACAAAGTCTATTCTTGTTAGGGTAGGCACCGCCGCCGAGCTATCGTTATGAAGAAAGCCAGGCGGGGTTTGGTTTCTGCACCGGAGCTCGGCCGGACATTAACAAACATTGGCACTGTTCGAGCTAAGGCAGGCATCACTACCGAATTGTCGCTCTATAGCAGGCTTGGCAAGGTCAATACGCCAAAATTTGATCAAGGGGCAACTGTCGATAGCAATTCCGAGGTACATCAAGGGACATAAGTTAATTTGCATGGCTGGGCTTCTTCTGACAGCCCACATGCTTGGATCGAGACGTCGACGGCATAATGACAAGTTACCAACCGGCCTTAGGGGCATGGCTGGGACTTGGGTCAGTTACCTACTCATTGGCAGAGCAGTTAGCGCATCCAAACATGCGCCGAGCTACAGTGTGTCTAGTGACACGACAGTTAGCGCAACAAAGCATGCGCTAAACTGAGTTATATAAAGCCAATTCTCATTCTCTCTAAGTATGCAAACTTAGCTACTCTAAGCTTATACTCTCTCTCTACACACAAACACTTTGATCATTCAGTCATCTAACTTGACCGTTAAAAACACGTTGATCATTAGGTCATCTAACTTGACCGTCAAAAAGTCATTTTTTGAAAATAACTCCGACAACTAAACTCATTGTTTCTGTATCACAGTTTGGCCACAATAACCATCTACTTTCCACAACTGTTAGTCCATCACAAGTGCCTATCTTCGATTTCTTCACTTTCATCTGACGAACATCAAAAACCACATTAACATAATGAAGAACATAACTAAATGAAGTAAACAGTAATTTAAATGAAAATTGGGATAAAGTTATATATCGATGCATAAAAGGAGAAAATAAAAGTTGGGTATACTTTCGCAAGTCATATGATTGGTTCCTTGATCTCATCACCCTAGAAATGAAATGAAGAATGGAGGAAGGATAGAGAAGGTGAGATTTATCTAGGCACAACAACTTTTGCAAGCACATGAACTTTTTGGAAAGTTTAGATTCAAATATTTTTTATGTAATTGGGGGTATAGCTATTATTATTG
>BRYE01000010.1:21545796-21550796 GCA_030159115.1 Actinidia arguta var. hypoleuca | reverse complement strand
CTCACGAAAAATGACGGGTGTGTATAAGACACACCTAAAAATGTATCTCATAAAAATAGTGAGCTAAAAACCCTAATTAAAGCGGAGTCTACTGTATTTGTAAGATATAAAAAGTGGACGTGTCTTGTACACACTCATTGTTTGGTGTGTATCTATCATTGCTCTTTATCTCAATGTCATGGAAACTTCATTTTGCAAAAATATCTGGACCATTTTGCCCCTCGAAATTGGAACGGTGCCGTTTGGATTACGCATAAACAATAAACATCAACTTGTGTCCATTAGAACACACTCTCTCACATACACAGCACACGACATATTAAACCAATAATTACATTCTCAGATCATGCCAAAAGCAAAAAGATCATATTGATATATTTTAGTACTTTTCTTTATGGATATTTTTTATTTAAATTATATTATTTTTATTTGTAACGATTTTTTTTTCAGCTTTGATTATTTTTCAGTCCGTCTTTTGTAAATGTATCAAAAAAGTTTTAAAAAATATAAAAAACAGATCATGCCAAAAGTAAAAAGATCATATTGATATATTTTAGTACTCTTCTTTATGGATATTTTTTATTTAAATTATATTATTTTTATTTGTAATGAATTTTTTTCAGCTTTGATTACTTTTCAGTCCGTCTTTTGTAAATGTATCAAAAAAGTTTTAAAAAAATACAAAAAAAAATATTTTTTTGAATTTTAAATTTTTGTCCACTTTCCTGACAACATTCACTAATCACAAAAATAATACAATTTAAGTATTTTTTTTTTCAAACAGGCTTTAGTGTCAATCCAAAGTAATTCTTCATCGCCATATACATTCAAGGGATATAATTTGTCACAATGGTGATATATACGTATAGAAACTCACCAAATAAATAAAAAATTCAACTCCATCACTTTTCACTATTATTTTTTTCTAAAATATCTATATATAAATCAATTAGAGTGTAGTATATTGTGAGTCGAGTAAGTGTTTTAAATTTTAAATCAGATCAAGGCCCATTTTTATATAGTTGAAGAGCTATTTGAAAGTACTACAAGATTAAGAAAACTATTTTTGAAGAATATGGAATTTTGATTATGAAAATTAATCTAAAAGTAAAATGTATTTCAAAATACTCGGGACAATTTCATCATCTCACCTATTTTGTATTCTTTCTCCGCTCTAATCACAAATAATCTCAAATATGAATCATTGTTACCAAAATAGGTTATATAAATAAACTTACTCCCACGATCCTAATAAATAGGTTGCACCTGTCGCATAAATAACTTGCTCCGCTAACATAAATAAATTTATTCCTATCACACAGATAACTTGCATCCATCACACAAATAATTTGCACCCGTCACATAAATATTTTTGAAAAAACTAAAAGAAATCAACATATTTTAACCAATAAACTTACGTAAATCACCTCAAATAAACTCACTAAAACACATCCAAAACAAATCGGATTTTTTTTTAGAAAGAAACTACAACAAGATACTTGCCCAAACGGGCCTTATAATGGTAATGGGCTTGGTAATAGTTTTTTTTTTTGTTCGCGCCAGCTGTGAGAGAGAAAGGGAGAGGGAGAGGGGGGATTTGATTGAATGTCTGGCTTTGGACGACATCGTTTGCGGCAAAGGGTAATTTGGTCCCAGTACTTGTTTTTTATATTATCCACACTCTCTTGGCCTAAATGATATTTCGATTGGTCGGTTCACTCATCACTGACATATATTTTTACCTAGATCCCACTGATATGAAATTCCTCCTTTGTTTTTTAGACAGGGGCGTATACATTTATTTAAAAAAAAAAAGATTTTGTTTATGGCATCCTTTATGTGTTAATAATTAGGCACTGTTTGGGTTAAAAAAAATAGCTGCTTTGGGTTTTTAATTTTATCGTCTTTAGTGATTTTTTTAATTATTTAATTATAATTAAATATTTTTTCTGGAATTCAAAATGTAAAAAAAATCTTCTAATTTGAAAAAAAAGTTTGAATCATTTTTACTATATTTTTTTTGTCTTGATTTTTATTTTTAAATTTAAGTATATTTTTTATATTTATCTCATTAAGAAGAATTGAAAAATTATAATTTTTGATTAAACGGTAAAAAAATACACTAGACGCAAATAAATATGAAAACTAATTCCCCCCCCCTCTATAATCGAATCAATGCAGTCTAATCTATTGATAGGGATGGGAAAAGTATATAAAATGATGCCGTTCTTGCACTTTCTTAATTTGAGCTAAAATTGTGGGTTATAAACAAAATGATGGTTAAAATAAAAAGAACAAATAAGAATAGAGAAACTCATCATGAATAGTTTGAAGGAAAATTATTAGGCTTAATTTCACAAATATCTCTTAAATTATTATCTTTTATTATTTTTATTTTTTTTATCTAAAAAGTAAATTATATTGACTCTTTTAACTATTTAAATGTATCACTTATATCCTTTTTATTATTAATCTGTTTTAAATATTGATGAAAATCAATCACGTAGTGTTCGTATGTTTAAATTAAATGTCCTTATATCGAAAATACCATTATTTTTTTTATATAAAAATAAGTCAATACTCTCTATATAAGCTTATTCAGTCAATGTGAGAACAAATTTAACCCTTATTAATAAATTTTTAAATAAAGCGTTGAATTAATTTTTTTTAAAAATAAGAATATTTAGACACAAAGATATTTAATTTAAGTACATGGACAACATGCGATCGATTTTCGTCACTATTTTAAATAGATTATTAATTAAATTTGTGTAAGTAATACAATTAAATAGTTAAGGGGTCCATATGATTCATTTTTAGATGATAGAATGAAAATGATAAAAGACGATAATTTAGGAGATATTTGTGAAATTAAGCCAAATTATAGTTAAAGTACTCTACTTTTTTTAATATCCATAAACTCTTCTTATATAATTTTATTTAACTTAAATTCTAAAATTAACTCTTAAGAAAAACATGATTTTTTTCCCCTCTTCACTTATATATGAAATTTGTAGGGTCTCAATTGAAAATATAACAGTTTTAAGGTCACATTAAAAGTTAAAACGAAGTTTAAGGACTAATTGATAGTTTCTCTTTTTCTAAATTATTCCTAAATGTGCCACGACAAAACACTATGGTTATGCTTGGTTAAATGAAATGATAGTCTTTGGTGTCAGAATAGCGTACGATTTTAATTTTATCGTGAAGTTGATTATTTCTTAGCCAAATGTATATACAATTTGATAATTTTAATTGTTTATCTTTTAAATGTCGTTGCAATTAAGGGATGTACAAAAAATTAGAATGAATAAGTTTTACGAACTATTGTATCAAGATATATTTGATTAGACGGTATATTTGATTCTATAATAGAACATGCATAATTTTATATTTTGAAAATAAATTTATTAATATTTAATTATTCTAATTTTTAGTGCACATTTTCCTTGTAATGATATTTAAAAATAGAAAATGCTAAAAACAGATCAATGAGTCGTCGATAGTGTATAAAAAAGTATGAAAAATATATAAAAATATATTAAAAAATATAAAAAACATATCAACTTTTTTTTATTTATTATTTTGTATTATTTATTAGGCAGTCAATAAAAGGACCCTTTAAAAATTATACAAAAAATGTGAGCTCTGATTACACATATTTAATAAAAAAATAATCAAGTTCAAGTTCAGATTATCAACTTTAGCATATCCCCATAATCTGTGGGCATTGATTGATCGATTGGTACGGGAAAGTCACCGATGCTCTCTGTAGTTTGACACAGGTTTCTCTGTGTTCCTTATAGTTTTAATTTCAACAAATTAGAATAATAAAATTTCAACCCAGTTCTAATGTAGGTCCCATTATCCTATAAGAATTTTATTAGAAAGCAATCATATACAAATTAACATTAAAGGATTTTTAAAATACTTTTTTTCTGTTCAAATTAATAACAAGCATTTAGAGGGAAATACAATTAAACCTTATTGAAATTTTAGGGTCGCATCTGTCTAAATTAAAACTATGTATACCAAATTAAAATATTAATTAAACTACAGGTAGTAATGTGAGATTTCCCCCTATAAGAATGCTATAGCCTAACCATGACCGACAAGTGGCCACGTGGCCTTGCGCGGACAGCTCGAGGGAGAGCGTATTGAGATCTGCGACTTGCAGGTGTATGGTACGAATCATGAGGTGTAATCCCGGGATAAATTGTTACTCCCACCCCCGAGTCCCTGACAACCCCGCTCCCTGACGTGAGTAATAATTTTTTATTATTTTCCACTTTTATCCCTAATCCCCCTCCCAAATTTCCATTTTGCCATTAACCATTTATTTTTTTTTCTTTTAATACCAGCGGTTATTTATTAAAAAAAAAAGAACAATTTTTTTTTTTTTTACTTTTACCTTTCGAAATTTTATATATATATAAAAAAAATATGATAAATTTTATCATTTTTTTTACTCACACCTTATGTTTTTTATAAAAGAAAAAAATATGGATCAAAATTTATAATATTTTTTAAAAATTTCTTTCAATTTATAAAATTTAATATAAAACTAATTAACATAATTTTTTTAAAACACTAAAGCGAAAAATTTAGGTTTCATCTGACTACATAAATTTAACTGAATTACATAATTTTTTTAAATACTAAATCAAAAAAAAAATTATCTGAATTTTTAGATTTTAGTTTTTTTATTTTAATAAATTTATGTTAATTAATTTTCCATTAAATTTTATAAATTGAGAAAAAAAATTTAAAAATATTATAAAATTTGATTCATATATATTTTTTATATAAAAAACTAGAGGTGGGAGTAAAATAAATTATCAAATTTTATCAAATTTTTTTTTATATAAAAATTGTAAAGGTGAAAGTAAAAAGAAATTAAAATTTTGAATTATTTTTTTTAATAAATAACAAGGAGGTAGTATTAAAAGAAATGAGACTTTACGTCACATCATCCCACCTTCCATGTCACGGGGGTGGAA
>BRYE01000010.1:21535796-21538296 GCA_030159115.1 Actinidia arguta var. hypoleuca | reverse complement strand
GCATTTTTAAAGTCCAAAAATTGGATTACAGAAAAGTCGTGTCCTAAAAACTTACACATTATACATATATAATTAAGTATGTTTCTTGTAATCGCGTGGAATACAAAAATAGTAGTTTTAAGTTAATTTATCTAATAAAGTGAGGTGTCTTGAGTTGTGCCTCATGCTCTTTTGTGTCTTTAAAAGTATTGATAGAATCGACATTAAAATTCCAACCAATCTAATTTTCAATGTATGTAATGAAGTAACTTGCTCGAAATTCAACCGCTACCACTTATCCACTAACTCTGTCCTTTAATTTATTGTATTTGCAAGAAAACTTCTTGGCCGGAGTCGCTGAACTGTGGAGTTTCTTGAGACAATCAAAGATGTAGCCATGGAAACTTCCTAGGATGACTAGGCAACGTGTTCATAAAAACCAGCGCTCCCCTCTAAAGCTAGTAGTATTTTCCTAGAATGTTCATAGATGCTTCTTGGTTGAATGGCATAATAATTACTAAAAACTAGTGTTTCTATTTTCAATTTTTGGTGATGAGAAATTACAAATATTAAAGGGGAATGGTATTCTTCTTCTTCTTTTTATTTTTTTCCAATAGTTAGTAAGGGGCGGAGAAAGAAAAGCTGCATTTTGCAGCAACAAGACTCGAACGTCAAGCATCACACCTGTTAAGATAGTGCCTTAACCACTACGCCAAAACTTTGGTCTTTCATTTAAAGGTGTGTTATATTTTTTTTTTTGTTCCTGTAACTTCTACTTTTTTTTCTATTTAGAAAGCTGTACTAGAGTATCTATTCTACCCAAAAATAACTTAAAATGCTGAGTTATTGATTTTTTGTTGAGAAACGATATTTTAATGTTATTCAACTTCTATTTTTTAATCATCAGCTATTTACCGGTCTTCGTTACGTTGTTGTCATGCTCAAATATTTTATACACGTTTTCTTTTTCTGCTTATTGCTGTGTGCTTTTAAATTTTTATAATTTAGATCAGAAAAACTTTACGATCATCACTAATTAAGCCGCCATGCGCAAGTATTCATGCTTTTAAGGCTATTTGTCGTCTATGCTTTTGCTTTTGGTACTGCATAATAATATAAATTATAATTATAATAATAATAATGGCTCTGTGATTCTGATAATCTTTGAAAAAAGTTAATTAATTATATTATTTTAACGTGGCTTTGGATAAAAAATGAATCATGCATACAACGTATGATCTCCAACGTGGTCCTAGGGCTGCTTAGTGGTCTAATAAGAAACACTTAATTACAGTACCAGATTTTAGGTTCGGGGATATAGTGATCTCACTTTCTGACATCACAAAACTTAAGGAAGCTTGCATCAGCTTCAAAAAGCCTGATGACATCAGCCCTACAGGATGATCAACTCCCCTCAAGACCTCATCTCTCCATACTCGTTATGACGCCCTCTCTTGTGGCCCTCAACTCGGGTCCACACTAATGATTCAAAGTGTCCGTCTAGCAAACCTGGGGTTAAGGTCGTTTGTGCAAAAAATCAGTTTTATAGGACCTTTATAAATATAATAAAAAAGCATGAGGCTGATTCATCCAGGTGTGACCCAGATAAATGATATTGATTCTGAAAATTAGTTCAAGGATACACTTGAACCCCATCAACGAATCATGCTTGTGCAATATGCACTGAATGATATCAAGCAAGGCTACTGATTGAAAGAATTAGAAGCATAATAGACATTACTCTTCAAAAGGTTATGGTCATTCAAGACCTCCTTTACAGTTAGTGGTTAGGATCTTTTCCTTCCATTGGTGACCATGAAAGGTTTTCGAAGCAGTCACATCCTTATCCAAAAGGCAACCATGAAATAAGAGAATTTTTGGGTAAATAATTCCCTCCATAATCCCAAAAAAAAAATGTTTTATTTTATTCTGTTTGGAAAAACAAAAGCAAAATATTTTGGAATTTTCCTACACCCGGGAGACATTTTTGGGATTAAATGAAAGTAAATTATAAGTAGATTACCTGTCATGTGCTAGTCATAAATGGAAGTTGAAAAACGGTAAAAAAAAGAAAAGGTATTTATGGATCCCAGAATAAATCGGGGATCAAGCCATTAACAGCATGTCCTAGATATGTTAAAACATCACACAATGGATTAGTTACACTTATCTAAAAAGAAAGACCATACAAGGGATTAATTACGTTCAAAAAAAAATATACTACAGAAGGGACGAGGTATTTTTACTGAAGTTTTGAACCAAAAGCAAAAAACAAGAAATCAAGCACATTGCCGCTTAAAGCATCAAACGAAATCTATTCTCTAAAGCAAAAATTCCTCATACAGAGTCCATACCTTAGAATCCACAGCATGTAAGATTTTTTTGCATGAAAAGGGCACAGCATCACATATTTCTTCCGCTTTGATTGCAGTTGATAATGCTCACCAACTACTAATTCACTTCATTTTTGCGTGAGTGATCCAAGGATCCCCGCACTTCCTATACCCACCAAATCAGTTTC
>BRYE01000010.1:21485796-21488296 GCA_030159115.1 Actinidia arguta var. hypoleuca | reverse complement strand
TGGAGTCAGGACATAACGTGCTCGTGACACCTGGCCACACTAAAATATTTGTATGTGGTTTTATTACTCTCACAGTCCAAATTGTTTTAGTTTCTTTTGGAGAGTTTCAAATTTTTAAGGAAATAGCCTATTTGTTGCAATTTGTTATAATTTGAAATATCTTAAAATGCTTTTCTATTTTGAAAAATCAAAATTACTAAGTACCTTGGAAATTGTCGGTATAGGGGGCTATTTTGAAATATTTAATTGGGTAAATTACACATATCTCCCCTGAGGTTTGTGATTAAAACAGATTCCCCTGATGTCTTAGAAATTACATACCCTTTCCTGAGGTTTTTAGTTACATTACGTATAGGCCCTTCCATTAGTCAAACGACTCAAACGTTAAATAATTTAACAGACTATGATGACCTCACCTTACTGAAATTCTTCGAATACCAATTTTACCCTCAATGCATTCACCAAGCTTTTTTATGATTTTGGTAAAATGAACATCAGAGAAAAAGAGGAATAAAGTGAGGGTAATTTAGTATTTTCAAATTTTTATTAAGCTGCTAAAAGACAAACTCTGACAAGGAGGGAAATATAATTTCCAAAATCTCAAGAAAGAACATGTCTTAATTACAAACCTCAATTGAGGCATTTGTAATTTATTTATTTAATTTAATTGCATTAAATACATGTTCTCTTTAGTTTTATAATTTTTATAAATAATAGACAAACAAAATGAGATGAAGAGAATATGTTATTAATGAGTTTGAGTTAAAAAATAAAAAACTTATTGTATTTTCAACCATCTCTGTCTTATTTTGCACTTTCATATATTTGTAAATATTTAAGGGATATATTTGAAAATTTACAAACTGTATGTTTTTTACGTGCAACAAAGTTTAGACATCCTAAATTGAAAAGAAAGACCAACAAAATGGGACAAGTAGAGTATCTTAATTATAACGCATGTGAAATTTTATGTGAAACAATGTACGTTTGTAGAAAGTAAAAGATTGTTTAAAATAAATAAAAATTCAATAGGACCGGATGCATATGGGTGCGACCATCCAATACAAAATTTTTATCCACCACACAAGTCCAAGCCCAACGGTTCGGTCAACAATAATTCGTGTGACCGGGTCAATCAAACGGGCAGCGCGAGAGGTGCTTTGTTTGGTGAGCCCAGGTAGGTCCTCTCCTCTACAAAACTTGGGCGTCATTTGTTTTAATTTTTTCTTTAAGGTTGACCAAAAATAAAAAATTTCCACCAATAACTCCTAAAATTCAAATGAATCCAATACTAGAGAGCTTTCCATATAAAAACAATACCAATAGCTCATTGAAAACGTGTATTGGGTTCTTTAATTAATCGGATCAGCCGCGTCTACTACACGTAATTAAGCTCTATTTGACATTCAAACATCACCACGCTGCATCTCTCTCTCTCTCTCTCTCTCTCTCTCTCTCTCTCCTAGAGTTGAGGAATATAAGAGATGCATGCTTGGCAGCAAAGCATTACAGATAGGCTGCAAAAGGAGTTGTCGCTAGCTTCTGGCATCTGCACTTCCAGCAATAAGATTGGGATTTAGGCCCAGTTTGACATATGTTTTCATGAGATTTTTTAGCAGTTTTTTATTTTTGAGTGTTTTCGGCTTTAATGAATTTTTTTATTATTTGATCAAAATTTTATACTATTCTGGTTTCAATTGACAAGAGGATTTGAAAAATATAAAATTATATTCAAATTAATTTGGACAAAAATATTTCACTAAAAATAAATTTTTTAGCAAATTCTTCTAGTAATTTTTTTTGTCTTTAGTGAGTTTTTTCTCTAATTAGATGAATTTTTTATATTTTCAGACTTTTATCGTAAAGAGAAACCGAAAAAATATGAAATTTTGATCACACAATAAAAAAAAAATTCAAAAACCAAAGTAACTAAAAAATTTCAAAAAAACTAGGCGAATGCGGCCTTAATGATTTTTCTTGTTTTGAGTGAGCTTTTTCTCTAATTAGATGAAGATTTTTACATTTTCAAACTTCTCTCATCAAGAGAAACAAAAAAAATATAAAATTTTGATCACACGGTAAGAGAAATTCACTAAATCCGAAAAAATTCAAAAAACAAATCAACTAAAAAATTTCAAAAAAACTAGGCGAATGTTGCCTTAATGATTTTTTCTTGTGCTTAGTGAGTTTTTTCTCTAATTAGATGAAGATTTTAATATTTTCAGACTTTTTTCGTCAATAAAAACAAAAAAAATATAAAATTTTGATCACATGATAAAAAAATTCACTAAATAAAAAAATTTTCAAAAACCAAAGCAACTAAAAAATTTCAAAAAAACTAGACCAATGTGGCCTTGATGTATAAAAAAATGTGGCAGAGAAGTGGTGGTGGGATACATGCATTTGTTTGTTATGGGAGGTTTGAGAAGCCAGAGTGTCTCCAAGTCATCCCCCATGTGTATTCATGATCATTCGTTAATTTGGTATGTCCACCTAATAA
>BRYE01000010.1:21428296-21433296 GCA_030159115.1 Actinidia arguta var. hypoleuca | reverse complement strand
TAGAGATAATGTATTTTGTGCAGTATATTAATAATGTATATTCATATGTGACGGAATTCATGTTTTTCTAGATCCTAAATGCACCGTCTCTACCGTATTTTTTGTTCTTCTAACATTATGTTTGTTACATAGGAGCTTATTACAATAATATCTACCCAATTGTATATTGTGGATCTGCATGCTCTTGGAAGTTCTAAAACCAATAAACCGACAAAAAAGTTTCCAAAAGTAAAGTAACATCTTTTAAAGCTACAGAAACCCCCTCGTAAAGCATAGGATGTTGTTTCCACCATAGGCAAGCGAAACAAAAAAGGATAGCTACCCTAATACGGTAACTTTAGGAATGACAACGGCTCGAAAATCCCTGTTCATATTTATACTCAATATTCGGTGAATATTAGATATTATTATTGTTATTGAACCCAAATTCAATTGGGTATTGAGTAATTTGAATATACCAAATACTCGAGTTTTAAAAAAAATTAAATCCCAATCCTCAAAATTCTAACTAAATATATTCAAATATCAAAATTCAACTTATTTCATAGATAGCCTTTTAAATACATCAGATATTGTAAATTTTTTACAATTTAATTCATACATCACATATTATAAAAAAGTATATATATCACATTCTTCATTATCTTCTTTCATATATATATATATATATATATATATCGAGTTTGGGTCGGTTTTAAGTATTCGAAATGGACGTAGTCAAACCATATCCTATCTATACCCGATCGGGTATTTCACCCCTCCCATCATACCCGCCTCCATAAGGCAAAAAATTGAGTAAAACCTATACTATTCGGCCGGGCCCCATCAATTTTGAATGGAATTAGGGATGACAATTTCACCCGTCATGCTCTCTGCCCCAATTGGGGTGAATTTTCGGGGGTTGGAGATGGGGTAGGATTCGGTTCGAATTCGGATTAGGGGATAAAAAAAAAAATCAAGGACGGGGCGAGGACGATTTTGTATATCCCCGCCCTGAAACCGCCCCAAATTAATATTATTTTATATTTTTACCTTTACTATAATATTATATTACTAATATACCTATATTATATATATATATTCATACCATTTTTTAGAACAAAGATATTTATTATTTTTATTAAAGAAATTAAAATTTGTATTTATTTAAAGAGATCAATTTTTTATATTGTGTAACTTTTTTTTGTAGTTTTTGGTCATTTTTGTTAAGGATTGAAGTTAACCACTAAGTTTGTTTAAACTTGCCTGAAATAGTTTTTTATTTTTTTATTTTTATTTTGTTTGTCTTCTCTGTATAAAAAATATAATTTTTAATAAAATTATTTATTTTTTTTACAGGAAGTTGTGCAATTTTGGATTTTGAATTCGAGGTGGGGATCTCCAGTTCCCGTTAGAAGCGGGGATGGGAGTATAAAAATTTTTCGTCAGGAATCGGAGCGGGAACATAAATTATAAAATATTTCGAGAATCAAAAACGAGAATATCAACCCCGACCCCACACCGCCTAGCCCCGCCCCATTGCCATCTGAATTCCATCCCTAGGTAACACATATTTGTGAAGTTAAAAATTTAAAAGTATAGTGAGTTGAAATCTTTTATTCTTTGCAAAGTTGCTAACCCAATAATGCTGTTATGCGTACCGCAAAATAATTTTTTATTGGTGTAAAGTTTAAATTTTAGGGAGGTGAATGTAAAAATATATATGTGTATATACAAAATTCAAAACTCACATATAAAGTAATTTCAACCTTGAAATCCAATACAAATCTATATAATATTAAAATATTATTAATTAATACTGCTATCAAATCAGGCCCGGGCAAAAAAGGCTAGGCAGTTAAGGTGCCAGCCCAGGGCCTCCAATCTAGGAAGATTCATATTTATACAGAATATGCGGAGAGAGAGAGAGAGAGAGAGAGAGAGAGAGAGAGAGTGTTCCCATTATTATAAAAAACAAATTTAGTACACAAAAAGTTTAATGCAAAACTTTTCGTATTTCAATATCTAATTTATGGACAGTTGTCAAGCAATTGGACTCTTTAGAGCCCAGCGTCTAAGCTAAAACTGATAAACGCTAATATAACGAAGTTAAGGCGTGACCCAGTGGCAAGGGTTGATTCAAAATTTCACTCTATTCTTGGACGTTCTGTTTTAGATTTCTGATTGCTGCGTCGCATATCCGTATTTACATCTTGTGATGCGAAGGAGTAACTGTCACAAGCCACAGAGATTAGTCTGCGTGAATTCAAATACCTGTCTTGATCAAAAAAATATATATCATTTTTACCTCATAAAACACTATTCCTCTCGGTCTCGTCTAAGTGTGGTGTGAGATCTACCATATTTATTAGACCAGAATCAATGCTTTCTCCTGTCACATAAATGATATATTACACCATAAATCTCGTCCGTAAAATGTGAGAGAAAATAACATTGCTCCCCCCATCCCTAAATAATTGCTGGTATGAAACATTGTGGTGCAGATTCCCACTGAGCCTTCTCAACGGTATTCATCAATTTGGGACTCATCAATTTGGGACAGAGAATGATATTTTTCTGAAGATGGGACCAATTGGGGGCTTAAATCTTACCTGTACTCCAACACAGCCTGTTTGGAGTGAGGTCACGGGCAAGGATTGTGGGGACTTTGAGAGCAACGAATGACTGGGCTTACAGCTTTCCATGCTTAACTTCACAAGCAAACATGAGTGGATCTGGACCCCTACTCAACCTTCCTCCAAACAATGTCTTAGCTCAAACGCGCATCACAAGAATACTCCATGTCATCTGTTTGGGATAAAATTATTTTTTCTTTTAAGTTAATTTTTCATCTTTTTATATAAAAAAAAATATTTTTCAGTTCGTTTTGATTAGACCCCGTTTTTTTTTTGCTTTTGGTTTTAAAAAGTGAACTGTGAAAAAAAAAAAAAAAACTCATAAACTTACCCCTAACACACCAAAAAAACAAAAATCATTAAAAACCCTAACCCAAACGGGGCCTTAGAGGAATCAGGGAAAAAAACAAATAAAAAAACACTAATGTCAAAATTAATCCAAATTTTGAATTAATATGGATTTTATTTTATTTTTTTTAAAAAAATCTGTAACTTTTTCAATTGATAAAAAGATTTAAAAAAAGTCACTAAAAATAAAAAAAAATATAAAAAAAGTATTTTATCCAAACCCGGTATTTTGTCGAATTTTGGGCTAGATGATAGATGTCATAGTTCGGAACCCTCGGATACAAAATCCATGGTCGGCCCAAGCCCACTTCGATGTAGCAACTAGCAAGAAAGGCTTACGACTATGGTTTTGATATTTGGTGGGCCAAGAAGCCCGATCCACCGGTTCGGCCCTAGGTTGAGGTTACTAAGAACATGGCCCGGTCCATCATTATTTTGTAAATCTTGGGCTCTTTGATATAGCTAAGAACGATATTTTTCGTACAAGAACCCATGGTTCGACGCAATCCCACTCTACTAGGCAGCTTGGGCTGCTTTTGATAACTAGTGGGCTGAGAAGCCCAACCCGACCGGTTCAGCCGTAGGTTGGGGTTGAGAACACTGCCAGGTCCACCATAATTTGGACAATTTGAATATTCTTTGATTTTGGAAACTCTATCCATTTGTATTGGATCAGTCATAAACAGGGGAGAGTAGCATGAGTCAGGATAAACCCACTTGGGGATACGAATCTATTCATAGTTACAGAAGATAAGTTGCCTTTTTTGTTTAGTTTTCAGAATCAGTTTTCTAAAATCATTTTCAAAAAATTTGTTTGATTGATCGGAATTTTTCAAAAAAAAAAAAATTTGAATATATGAAAATAATAAATATTTTTTGAAATAATTTATGTAAAGACATTCTGCAAAATTAATTTGAAAATTCAATCGAACTCAATTTTCTTTTTGATCTCAAAGTTCCATACCTTCGGACAACTGAAAATTTATTCAGTCTATAACTTTAGTGCCTCGAAATTAGTTAAGGTACGTGCAAGCTAGGCCACCCACCCGATTATTTAAATAAAAAAGTAGAAGATATTTTGGTCTTTTCACGGCCCAAAACAAAGGAAGGGCCAAGAACTGCAATTCCAAAAAAAATAAAAAAAAAGGTGACCACAAGATCCTAAGCCCCGTTCAGTTAGCCCAATGGGCCTTGTGAATAACTGTAAAATCGGCCAATCCACTTTGGACGCGAGCCCATGGGCTCCACACGTGTCTCTGCCCATTGCACGATTGCAAATTGGACTCGCGCGCTCAAAGTTAACTTGTTTCCAAGTCTGCATCTCTGCAGAATAAAGGCCCGGGGACTTTCCTGGGTATGGACCAGACAAGAGTCCAACCCTTAACCCAATCACAAAGTCTCGTGGTCATACGAAATTGAGTTTAATCATCAATATATTTATCTGTCAAAAACTACTCCTAACCGATGTGGGATTAAAGAATATGGTCTCTCTATCCTCTCTCAATATTTTAAGCTTGCATTTGGATGCTGGTGGATTTCAAATGTGGGATTGAAGAGTTTGTGAGTCTCTTCAAGCTATTCGGATTACTAGTCCCTTCCTCTGAAAGCTCAGACTCCTGTTCAACGTCCATTGCTCCAATCTCAGAACTATCTGGGGAATCAAGAGTGGAAGAAATAGAAAGTTCAGTCCCACTGTCAGAGCGACCAACTTTAACCCTTGAGGTATGCAAGACTGAGTTATCTGCCAGGCCAATTTCCATTGTCCTGATTGCAGTGGCGGACACAGGAATTACGTTTAAGGGAGGTTATGGCCATTGCCCGCCCCCCATGTCCGCTACTGCTGATTGCACTGTCGAGTAGATGAATCAGAGTTCGAGTTTGATTCAACTCCATCATCTTTATTTGTCATCGTCATAGTCGAGTGAACTGAATTTGACAAAGAATGTTGTCTCAAATTGACAGCCGTTGCATGATCACGAGTCAAACATTTAAACACGACAACCAGTAAGCCAACAATTTGCTGACCCAAAAAAAGCA
>BRYE01000010.1:21415796-21418296 GCA_030159115.1 Actinidia arguta var. hypoleuca | reverse complement strand
AGTAGCTACTATTTTTCGAACAAACTACGACTGTTGTGCTTAATACTGAGTCTCCATGCACACATACAATTAGTCAATGTTAATTTCCAAACAAAACTCAAAAACTATTGGAAAAATCGAACAAAAATTAAAATTACGTCACAGAACAAATCCTAAAACTCTAGAAATTCAGCTGAATTCAACAGCCAAAACCACATACCGAAAACTTGAAAAAAATTATCTTAACTCAATCACCGAAATTCAGAATCCACTTCCAATCAACCATCAAAACGGTATAGTAATTGGGCACGGAAACCCTAAACACCAAAACCACAAAGCGTTGAAGTAAGCTTCACGTTCAAGCCAAAAACATCATATATAACCAAAATTAAACACTACAAACAACACAAATCATGGATTGATATCTCTAGGTACGAATTACAAGCACAATTTGAGATAGGTATAAATAAGCAAGTGTCAATCAAAGAAAAGAGTAAAAGAAGATAGAACAGAACAGACACCGCCATTAGTGAGGCGCAGAGAAATTGGAAACTTACCAGTGAAGTTCGAGAGTGAGATAACTGGTTAGAGAGAAAGAGAGAGTGTCAAAACCCTAAAATCGAAGATGGAAAAAGAACACCAGTCAAGTGCAAGAGTGAGAGAACTTGTGAGAGAGAGAGAGAGAGAGAGAGAGAGAGTCAAAACCCTAAACTCGAAAATGGATAAAGAACACCAACTTTTTTCTTTACTGGGTTGAGAGCTGATCACACTGGAGCGCGCCCGTGGTAGTACCATGGGATCGCCCCCGTGGCTTCTTGACAGCCATAAATTTTGTAGCTGAGTGGGCCCTATTATGACTTATTTATTTGTGGCTGAGTGGGCCCCACAAAATTTGTGGCTGTTAAAAGGCCACGGGGGCGATCCCGTGGTACTACCACGGACGCTCTCCCGTGTGATCAGCTCTCTACTGGGTTTTATTACCCATCGGCAGTCAACATCTGTTCTTTGGGTGAAATACTGTGGCCACCCTAACCTGGCATTTAAAAATTATAATGATTTCTTCTTAAATTTGTATTTAATACAAATATCTCTGGCGTTTGAAATATTACACTGACCATTCTTAAAATTTTGGATTAATACACAAAATATCCCTGATATGGTCAATGTATTTTAAGGATATTTTGTGTATTAATTCAAAAACTCAGGAATTGTCAGTGTATTTTATTAAAAATTTGTTACAAGTATCAAATTTCAAGGGAGGTCAGTGTAATTTATCAAACACAGGTAAGGAGTATATTAAAGTCAATCTCAGGTGAGGTCATTGTATTTCACCCATTTTCTTTTCTTTTTCTTACTTCGTCCCTGAATTATTATTGTGTTTACTTCGTCCTTAAGCTTTCTAATTTAGGTCAATATAGTCCTTTGCTAATTGTTTTCTTTATTATTAACATAGACTTAAAGTTTTTATTTTTATTTTTTTAACAAGACAATAGATGTAGCTTGCTTTGATAAAACAAGTATTTTTCTTATAAATTACTCCTTTCGTCCCATATTCTCAGTCGAGTCTCACTATTCTAGACATCTAAAAAATCATTTATAATTTCTAATTTATATTATTTTTGATAGTTTTAAAATTTTTATAAAAAAAATATCTAATTGAGATCTTTTGATTGGTGTAAAAATTATCAAAAAAAAATTCAAAAAAATATATTATTTATTAATTCGATTAACGAGCAAGAATGTGTAAAATGTACCAGCAATAAGGGACGTAAGGAGTAATATTTATTCAATATAAGTTTTTTCTAGGTGTAGGATGAGATCAAAGATGCTTAAGATATTTTTTCTTCGTGAATTTTAGTTAAAATCTCTCCATACTAGTTGCACCAAACATAAAAAGCTTATGGTCTCGTCTATATTGGTCGTCGATTCGACTCAACAAAGTTCTTAAATCCTTTTTATTTTTGACTTTAGGCTCATTATGCTTTCGAAAATATGAATAGCATCAAAAGAATTTTAAATATAGTCGATGTAGGGATTTAACGTTGACAAGATTCTAGAAGGTAAGATTACTCAATTACATGTTCTAGAAGTTTAAAGGGGATTTTTTGCAATTGAAAGGTGATTTTTTGTGTTTCTCAAAATCTTTTGGATTTTTAATTACAATTTTATAATTACATTAAGAACTTAATTGATTTCAATTGAATAGGGGCTAAGTAGATGAATCAATACGTGTATAGTCTAAGGGTGTGTTTGGAACTTAGCAAAGAAATGAAAAAGAATGTTTTTCAGATCAATTTTGTTGAATATTTTTTTAAGAATTGTTCTACAAATTATTTTTAATAACAAAAATATTTATTATTTTCATATATTTATATTTTTATTAAAAAACATTTTTTGAGAATTTAATTTTTTATTTAAAAAAAAACAATATTCTTTTTCAAAAAATTCCTAGAAAACAACTTTTAAAAATCATCAACTCAACAAGTATTTTGAAATTACTTTGCAAAACCGATTTTCAAAA
>BRYE01000010.1:21398296-21403296 GCA_030159115.1 Actinidia arguta var. hypoleuca | reverse complement strand
CCAAATCTATATCTGTTATCAAACAAGGCCTTAAGGCATATAGTGTGACACATGCACTAGATTGATTTCCTAAGCAAACAAAATAATCATGAAAAGAGAAAATCGAATAAATAACATCAAAACACAATCAACTCAAAGCATACAAACGAAGCACAAAAACTTCAAAACAGACAGGCAATAGCTTAAAGAGATAAACACAGAACTAGCAGAACCTTTTCGTATCAGTTTTCTGTTGTTTAGGAATACGAATCAAATGTGAAGATTCTGATAAATTTTCTAATATACTTCTGCTAAAACACAAGCAACTCATAGCATACAAGCAAAGCACGAAAGAGAAAACGAAATCAATCAACGCCAAAACAGAAACACTCCAAGAAATACATTCTATAAAAACAACGAACACATCGACAAACAGATGATGGCACGATGCACATAAACGAACAATCAAATGGAAATGACGTGAATCGAAGCTTACCCCAAAACTTCATGGATTCGAAGGAGAGAAAAGCTAGGGTTTTCTGGAGAGAGATGGAGTGAGCGGCCTGGAGTGCGCGGGAGGGCTTTGAAAGAGGCGGAGAGTTGGAAGAGTTTTTGAAGGGAATATACAGCGAAGTTGCCGCCAGGTTTCTTTAGATAGCTAGGGCTTTTCGATTGAGAAGATAGCGATATTTTTTGGGTTAATGCTCCTTTGGCCCATATAATATTTTCGAAATTACAATTAGTTCCTAAAAAAATCGAATATTAGATATTGCATATTTTAGTCTTGTTTTAGTTAAATTGTTTATTACATTGTCAATATTTTTATTTCTCGGTTCGTCATGAATAAACTAATTAAAAAGATAAAATATATATATTCCTTTTTTTGCTAAAAAAATAACTAAAATCCAATTTGATTTTATCAATCCAAAACTAATCTCTCAACAAATTCATTTCAATTATTTTTATATTTTATTGAATTTTTCATAAAAAAACAAAAGCAAACATTCCAAAACTTGGGCCACTGTAGATTTGTCTAATTGTTAATTTGAAGGCTTGGAATTAGGCCTATTTATACTATAATTCTAAACTGGTGCATGTGTTTCACTATATGATTATGCACCAAACTGTAAAAAATATTATAAAATTGTATTACTTGAGGGTCGTCAGAGTATTTTTCTTCTAATCGCAACCATCTACGTTTTATGTAGGAGTAATTATATCCTCCATGCAAAAATTAAAAAATGAGACAATCTTTTAATTTTTAATGAATAAACATCCTAATGAAAAAGTTTTCAATACCCGATATATTTCAAAATTGGTGAAAGTGGTTAAAACAGTATGACAAACAAAGTGAACATTTTGAATCTTTATAATTGTGTTGCTATTATTTGGCTATCATATATTATCCTACATTATAATAGGTTAGTTCAAAACCAAGCCCCATGTATAGGATTGAAAGACAAGTGCAGTCTCAATTTATCGAATATTCAATTTAAAACGTTACGATTTCATATCTTATCAATCATATAATTTATCCCTAAAGCGATAGCGATCAAATGTTGGCAACTATTTGATCGGATCACATTCGATGCATATTTGAATAATAATGTCATATAATGCATGACTTGACGGCCATCAAAGTATTTTTCGTATCGAAACCGTCTAAAATTGAAGTAAGAGTTATTATATCCTCTATAGAAGAAAAAAAATGATTTAATTATCGTTACATACTTAATCGAATGAGATAAATTGTTGGTTGATAATAAATGAATGAATCAATATCCTGGATGAAATGACTTTCAATACCTGATAGACTTTAAATTTGACAACAATGATTAAAATAGCAAGACAAATAGAGTTTACGGTATGGATCGTCATAATTATATTGCGATTATGTGGCTAGCACATAATATAATCAAATTTTATACATATTATGTATTTACAAAAATTTAATTTGACCTATCAATTCAAAAAATATTTTTTTGATTTTTATTATTCATTTTTTTTTTGATTTTTTTAAATAAAATAAAATTATTGGAAAAAATTATTTTTGTCTTATAATGGCCTACTATGGGCCAAGTCAAAATTTTAAATTTTATATTTTTATTATAAAAATTTATTTTTAATTTTTTCTTTTTGTTATTCATAATTTCACTTTAATTCTCCCATTTTTTTTTTTATTATTATGGCGTTTGACAAGTCATTTTATTTAGTAAAAATATATTTTATATATATTTATTTATGACCATGGCCATGGCCATGGCTGGCCAACAATTATTTATTTTACTTTTCTTATTCAAAAAATTATTATTTTTTCTTATGATGACAACTAGCAAGTCCATTTATTTAATTAAATTTTATTTTTTACTTATTCTAGACCATGAGTCCATCACAACATTGACAAGTTTTAATTCACTTAATTAAAATTTATTTTGGGCATATTATGACCTAATAAGCCATGACAAGTCAAAATTTTATTTTATATTTTTTCTATTCAAAATTTTATTTTAAAATCTTGTCATCCTTTTTTTTTATTATGTTAAGTCAATTTAATTAATTAAAATTTATTTTAATTTATTTAATAATTAATCATTTCTTACCACTTATGTGTCGTACCAGGTTAATTATCGTATAATCATGTTCCCACGCCACTTTCGTTTCGTGTCGATGCCGTGCCTTTTCACACTTTCATATTGTGCCCATGCCGTGCCAAACTAAGACTATCTCGTCCCGTGTCGTGTCAGTCCAATTATTGTACCGTGACCGTACCACTTCTGTTTCATACCCGTGTCGTGCATGCCCAAGGGCGTATCGTGACCGTGCCATGTCTTACTAAGTTCGTCTCGTGTCGTGCCAAACCAAATCAACTATTGTGTCGTGCCTGATTTTGATTGTGTCGTGTCGTGCTAGGCCAACTACCGTGTCGTGCCTTATCCCGTGCCCGTGCCCGCTCAGATTGTGCCGTGCCCAACTTATATCATATCTGTGCTAGTTTTATTCGTGTGTCGTGCCTGTGCCATGCCGCGATGGCAAGACCCGCTTAACATCTATAGTTACCATATATAAGTAGAGAGAAACCATAAAAAGTATGAACCGAGTTCATATTTTGTTCTTATCAAGTTGGAGTATTTTATAATCGTACTAACCATTAGTATCCACTACGTGTGCAGTTTCTTGAAAATGGATTCATTTTGTTTTATGTTTTTCTTTCTAACAGTTACCAACAATTATTTACGTAGTACCGGGCTTCAATATGTGTTAGTACCAGTATAGATAGATTTCGTGTGAATGGACCGCGTCAAATATTTTTTTTTTGTAAAATAAACTGGCCTTCTCCTGATGTTTGAGCCGCGTCACGGTAATCCTCCGCCATTCCACTGCCACCACAATCAAGATATCAAATACTGATAACACACCTCCCTCTTTCAATGTTACCACTACCTTCACTCCTCCACTCCCATGCCACCATCCTTGAGAGATTCGACTATGTCCTATTGGCAACTTCTTAAACTCTTTTCATTAGGAATTTATGATCCAATAACCTAGGCAAGTAAACGAAATTTGTCACTCCTAAACTCAAACTTGTCTTTTTGGATTACTTACTCTGGCACTTTATTTGGGTGTATCTTAACAAATTTCACCGTATTTCCTGCAATGTGTAAACTGCGTAAAATTTAATCTGAACTGTAAAAAAAAATTTAATCAAAAAAATTTCATTCTAAAAACATAAATAATAAATACTAGAAAAGAATTTCGCGAGCCAATGTTCTTGTCCCAATCCCTGTTCAATTCTCAAATATATGACATCTATCAATTTATAATTTATCGGATAAATTTTATATAAATGGACAAATGTAATCTTTTAAAAATTTAGATTGGTATCATCCAATTTAGAGTTGGAAGAAGGGGCGTGTCCCAAAATGATCCGCTCCCGAAAAGGAGCAGTCACGAAAAGCAGGACCATCATCGAACAACAGACTCTCTCTCTCTCTCTCTCTCTCTCTCTCTCTCCAGAGAAAACGAGAACAAATCCTCGGATCCGATCTATTTATCCCCAAATCAAAAACCTCAGAAGTCCATAAAAAATGTCCTCAACGTTCAGCGGCGATGAAACGGCGCCGTTCTTCGGCTTCCTCGGCGCCGCAGCGGCCCTAGTCTTCTCATGTAACCAAATCAATCTCCAAACTCTAATTTCATCACTGATCTAGGCTTCTCTAATCTAGATCTGCGATTTTAGATTTGTTTAGTTGTTTTTCAGAATTAATATCGCAGAACTGTTTTTGAAACTTTTTTTTTTTTTTCAGAAAATAACTCACTTATAACCATATCCAACAAATTGTACTGCAAAACTGATTCAAGTTACTTAATTTCTGTGTTTTTCTGTGTAAGTTTTGGTTGATTCTGGGTTGTTTGAATTTGATATATATGGTGATGGAGACGTAGATAAAGTACGACTGAAGCAGCCATTGCTGGTGTTTGAGAGAGAGAGAGAGAGAGAGAGAGAGAGTCAATTGTTCTAGATTACATTTGAAGACTGTAAATTTTGTGTTGATATGTTTTTTTTTGTTTTTTTTAGGTATGGGGGCGGCGTATGGGACTGCAAAGAGCGGGGTGGGAGTGGCGTCGATGGGCGTGATGAGGCCGGAGCTGGTGATGAAGTCGATTGTGCCGGTGGTTATGGCCGGTGTTTTGGGTATCTATGGATTGATCATTGCTGTGATCATCAGTACTGGGATTAACCCCAAGGCCAAGTCTTATTACCTTTTCGACGGCTACGCCCATCTCTCGTCTGGCCTTGCTTGTGGCCTCGCTGGCCTATCCGCTGGTATGGCCATTGGTATTGTTGGTGATGCCGGTGTTAGGTACTCTTTCTCTCTCTCTCTCTCTTTCTCTCTTTGATTTTAGTTTCTGTGTAAATGATTGCTTAGATGCGTTTGTTGCGTGATTAGGATTGTTGATTTATTTACATGTAATTAATGTGTATATCTATGTCCAGATTAATTTAGGATGTTCATGTTGGT
>BRYE01000010.1:21358296-21365796 GCA_030159115.1 Actinidia arguta var. hypoleuca | reverse complement strand
CATGGCACTGAAGAACTAAAAAGATATTTACATCAAAAGATTTTTCCATCAAGTACATGGAAAAAGATGCGTGTGAGAGAGAGAGAGAACCACGACCAGAATAAAAACCTCCTCACTTTGACCGGAGCACACAGCTAAAACAGGAAAGAAAAAACCCAGAAAAGACCAAACCAAATATGGATTCAAAAACAAACACAAAAACAAAAACAGAAACAAAAAAAAATGCATTTTGGGTTTCTGCTACCAGAAAGTTCTAGATCTCTTGTTGGCATGAGTAACAGAGGAAGGGCTAATCTGTGGAACAGTGAAGCCTCCATCATCTCTCCTCTTTCTGCTTGATAATTTGGTGTAATTAGTGGCTTCTTTGGCCTCCTTTAACCCAATTTGACCACCAAAGGCAATGTTTGATGATGGGTATTGAGAAGGAAACAGAGTAAGTGGGGCTTGAGGAACCCAAATCCCCATATTTTTTGAGGAAGAAAATGAGTTCAGATTGGTCTCTAATTCACCATCCCATATGGGTATATCATCATCATCAACACTCTGCAGTCATATCAATCAACAACACACATTAATGAATAGCCGCAATCTTCACGGAGAGTGAGAATTTTATCATTAGGAATCAAATACTAATACCTGAGCTAATATCATTCGCGGGATCTGGGTTTGAGTTAAATGCGCGTATACTCGGATTTCTATTTTTATATGTGATTCCATATGGGATAGATTGATAATCAGAACCAGTTTCCTATTCCAGTCAGTTCAAAAAACATTTAATTGTGAAGATCTGAAATCACATGCTCATTCTCCCTCGAGATTTACGCCATCCAATCATATTATCTAGGGAGAGAAGATGGAGGGGTATTACAAACCTTAGAGAAACCAGAGGAGGGGAGAGAGGAATCGAGAAAGTCGTCCACGCGCCACCCCGGCAACATCTCGATCAAGTACTCCGATATGCTACTGGTGGAGACGCAGTTGTCTGCCTTGGTCGCCGGCGCCGTCGATGAATCGGAAATCGCAGGTCCATGAACAGGGTTGGGATTTGGGGACTTGAGATTGCGAACCGAATCGATGTCCCCGTTGGTCAATGCAGAGAGCTTAACGCCGGTGAGAAGAAACCGGTTGTGGTTCTGCGTGTGCTCGTTGGCTTGGTGGATCCGAACATCGCAGTCCCTGCACAGAATTGCTCTGTCCTGTTGGCAGAACAGGAAAGCCCTCTTGTTCTTTCACACAGACAAATCATCAAACACTTCGTTCAGATTCAAACAAGCCTAATAGTATTTGCTCATAGCATCTCCAATCATTCGTCATTCATCAAATCCAAGTTTGATGAAAAGATGCTAAAAAAAGAGCTCCAATTCATTCATAAGACTCGTATCACATCAAAGGAAGAACCAAATTTCTCATCAAACCAAGGATGAACCAAGTTCTTCAGTACATTTTATTTGGTCATTTTCTTACACAAACTTGATGAATTTTTTTAAAATACTAAGGATTTATTCAAATTTGATGAAATTTTGAAATTAGTAAGGATTTGAATTCTCCATGAATTTTAAAAGGTCCTATGATTTGATTTTTAAGGATTGGAGTGGGTTTTCTTTCATAAAAAATGGTTAAAAGAATTTTAGATTTTATGGAATGCACCGCATCGGATCATGTTTTTTGTTAAAATTTTTACATAAATCTGATGAAAAATAGAGTATGGATTGGAGATGATCTTCTCACAAACAAATTATCAAACAGTTAGTTCATATTCAAAGTTTGCATATGTATGTATGTACCTGGCAGATGTCGCAGAGGGGGAATTGTTTGGGGGAAGGGAGGAGGAGAGAGAAACGGTGGTGTTTTCCGGCGAGCTTGTTGGCGTGATGGACACGGTGGTCGCAGGCGGCGCAGAGGGCGGCCTCGTCGGCGGAGCAGAACACCGACGCCTCGTCTTTGTTGCAGACGTCGCACTGGATCTTCATCTGGGTTTTTCAAGATCCGATCACCGAAGCGATCGTATCTGTGCGAAGATTAGAGTGGCCAAGACCTAACAGAGCGAGAGAGTATGGGAACAAACACGACCAATAAATTATATTATAGGCTATAATGGGTTGAGAGAGAGAGAGAGAGAGAGAGAGGTTGAAGCTTGGAAGCACTTCCTAGTTCCTATTTCATTGTTTCAAGTTTGACCCAAGTTCACTTTGGTCTTTATACTTTCAACTTCTCTTCAAAAAATCTAACACTCAACTGAATAACATTGCAACTGATTTAAAATTATGAGATAAATAAATAAATAAATAATTTATAATTATATATTTTTAAATTATATTTAAAAATATTTTAAATTTATAATCGTATTTTTTTATTTTTCTAATTTTATCTGATTTAAAAAAAAAATACTATCCAATCCCTCTTACTAGCCTAAAAATTATAAATATGAATTAAATTTTGTCTAAGTCTACTAAATTTTGTCTAGTCCACTTTTCTCCTATTTTTATAAAAAGATTATACTTTTTACTTGCATCTATACAAGAAATATTTAATAGTTCACGGAAGATATTAATTTTTTTTTTTAACAAATGTTCTTAAAAAAATTCATACTAAAATTGATTGTACATTGTACGCACTCTTATGGAGTGTACAACATTTTTAAATACGTTAATTGATACTCTTAGGATACTTGTTAACAAAATCCTAAAAAATATTTACTTAAAAGGGTTTAAGGAATTATAACTTTTTTATGATTTCATTAAAACGTGTACAAATAACACTAAAATGGATTGCACATTACACATTGTAAGAACTATCGTGCACTATTATAAGTTAAAAAATTCTCAAAAATGACAAGAATGGTTAATTTTCTTTTACCCTTTCAAGTTTAACTCATGCTTCACTTTAATCCTTATAATTTCACATTTTCATAGACACAGAGTTAACATTACAACTGATCTAAAATTGTAAGATTTACTTTGTTCAAATTAAAGCTATGTAGGACTAAAGTGAAACTTGAGTCATACTCGAAGTGGTAAGAGTAAATTTGACTTGATAATATATAAGAGAGGGATTCGGATCCTCTAAAGTGCATCATGTATGAAGTGTTTGTAGAGTGTATAAAACGACGTCATTTTGTATATTTCAAGAACAAAACGACGTCGTTTAGGTTATGACCATGAAATGACGTCGTTTTATAGTTAATTAAAACAACGTCGTTTTGTACACTCCAAGAATACTCTATACACAAGTTGCACTTAAGAGGATCCGAACTCATAAGAAAGAGTGTATTTGTTGAAAAAAACTCTAATGTGTTTTTCAAAATAGATTTTTTATCTAAATTAACCTTGTAATATAATAATATGGAGTTGGACACATTTTTCATAGTTTCCTGGCAAGGTAAATAACTTCAACAAGCGGGTGCATTTTTGTCTTTTGCCCGGGTGGTAGCAGATGCTGAGAAGCACCCCTTTGGTTGTTTCTCAAAACCAGCTACCCTTAAATCAATGAACAAAATAAATAATTTATCCTTAAATGAAAAACAAAAATGCTTTCATATATTGAATACTGATTAAACTAAATTAGTTGTAAATAATTTGTTATTAAGCTGAATGGATCGTATCAAGATTTGAATAATATAATAACACTCGATAATAAACATATTATTAAAATGAATAAGTAATCATTTATTGAACGAATTATGCGTGTTATATTCGACGTTGCGAGAGTTTGACATAAACTCGATATGTTCATTTTTTGTACTATCAGTTCATGTCATATTCGTGTTTGTGTAAAAAAAATAATCAACCATAACTATTAATTTCGTGTACGATTCGAATTATATTAACGGATCGTGTCAAAAATTCTAACCCGACATGTATTTATTTTAATTAGTTTGGAGACATGGGGTGATGGCCTTAGCCTCTTCCAGGGTTTTCCAACCTTGGGCGGTGGAATT
Organism: Actinidia arguta var. hypoleuca; assembly: GCA_030159115.1. NCBI lineage: Eukaryota > Viridiplantae > Streptophyta > Magnoliopsida > Ericales > Actinidiaceae > Actinidia > Actinidia arguta. The sequence continues at coordinate 21,361,859 of BRYE01000010.1, read as the reverse complement.
ATGCTGCCAATATTCAAACCCCCATCCCAAAATGTGTCCACTTCCTAGATTTCGAATCTTTGCACATTTTGCCTTCTTAAGGTTCACTTCTCGATTCCATTTTGATATGTATAGGCATATCAAATTCATGTAAATTTCCCCCTAGTCCTTATAGTTTAGGTCAAGTTTTATTTTAGTCTATGTAGTTTTAATTTAATTTAAATAATTAAAACTCTGCAATTTCTAGTCAATTTTAATTTAATGATCCCTACATCCAAATATGTTAAGAAAAGTTGAATAACGTACAAACAAAGGATGCAATTTATATTAGCACTTTTAACAGATTTGGATGAAAAGAATACATTGCAAAAAACTATAAAATTGTAATTGTTCAAATTATAACTATTGAGATCAAAGTGAATTTCATCCTAAACTACTGGGGACGATAGTAAAAGCCACCCCGTCAATCCCTCAACCATTGAATGAGTTTAAAAAGGACAAAAAATAACGTATTTTAAAAATTATACTATTTTTTAAAAATAAATATTACTCTGTGATAAAATTATATGACTACAATTATCACAATAATTATTTTTTTTAAACGATGATGCATACATATGGCCATATGGGTTTAGAAATTAGAAAATAAACGAATCTGGTCATCAAAATAGGTCTTGGGTATTCAAACGGGACTTGACACTCTTCCTCAAAGGGACAAAAACGCAACCCTTATTTCAAATTCATAACTATAAAAGCTCACGCGTCAATTGTATTATAAAAGTATAAAGTTGAATTATAAATTATTCCTCTTAGATGAGCCCAAACGCGGCCTTAATATGTGTCCGGTCCTAAGAGCATTCACATCAGCCTAGTCAAATAAGAATTTTTGTTAAATTAGCTAGTGAAATCCCAAAAAATATAGTGCAGGATTCATTCTCTACTCACTTTTTATTATTATTTTTAGTTAAAATGTGTTAGAGTGTGTGTAAAAAAATGATACAATAATGTTTAAATAACTAGTATATTAATAGAATAGAGATTCTCGTTAAAATAGAAAAAATGAATTTCGAGTTACAATTTGACTCAAAATTTGTTTGTTCGATGTGGCTGCTCTAATTTCCTGTTTGGGCTAGTTTTTGTTTGTAAAGAATCTTGATTTTTTTAGGGTGTGTTTGTGGTAAATTTATTTTTAGAGTGAGTTTGTGAGAGTTTATTTGGTTATTTTGGGTAAAAAAAAAAAAAAACTTGGCTCTTTTAATACAAAAATAGAAAAGAATTCTTTTATCCAAACGGGGACTAATTGCCTAAAAGTAGCTATTCATTCAAGAAAACTGATTGCCATTGTACTTACGTCAGATATTTTGTAAGAGGCATGAATTCAGGAACTGATTAAAACCGAAAACATTTTTCTAACTGACTTCAGTACAATTATGATCCATAGGACGTTTATTTAAATGATTTGCTGAGTGTATGATTCATATATGGTAAGAGTGAGATTGATCTAACATCGATAGCGATGATAATTATACTTATCGTTTATTCTTTAACCTAATTTCTTATGCAATGATCAAATTGTCAAGTCTTGCAACGTAAATGATTTTGATCACGCAATATGACGTAAGGTGCACAGTACAAAGGTGATTACACCTATAAGAAACTTGAATTTGGATCATCTGTAATAATTATTAGGTAAAGTGGTTTGAAACTTTAAAACAAAAACGACGTCGTTTTAATTGTTATCATAAAATGATATCGTTTTATTGTTAATTAAAACGACGTCATTTTAGTAAATTTAGGCTTGTTTAAATAAATAGAATTATTTGTGTCTTTAATGATTTTTTTTCATATTTTCATCAAAAATTCTCTTTTGCCATTGGTTTTGATTAGAGAAATTGAAAAAGTAAAAATAATTAATTTTTATCAAAAATAACCACCAAGTCCAAACTATTCCAAAATAATATAATTTTTAATTAATTTGCATTTTAGATGTTTTTTGTATTTTATAATTTTCTGATTCCCTTCATCAAATGAATCAAAAATTTAAAAACTTTAATAAAAAAAATACTAAAAAAATAATACAAAATAATATAATTTATCCAAACGAGACCATGGAGAGTAGAAATCCGAGGTGGAACTTTTACGTATGTAATTATTCAAAGAGCAGTTAAGAAATTAAAATAATGAGATCAACAGTAAATACGTCATATCTTACGTAGAAAGCATGTGTTTAGCGACTGATTTGAGGATTTTTTAATTACTAATCTTAATTAAATTCTTACTCAAAAAGCCATAATTTATGCTTAATTTGATGATTAGTGAATGCTACAAGCACTGGGCAATGCTAGTGGGTGGAGAGACTCGAGGGTCTCGAGAGCAAAAAAATATCTACACGAGTTTGGGCCCACATCTAGGTTTGGTTCACAATTTAAAATTATTATTATTAATTTTTAATGCTTTTAGTTTTTTGTTTTTTTTGTATTTCCTTTACCTCATCGATCTGACTTGTTAAGAAGAATCGAAAAAATATCGTGTTTGAAAAAAGTCCAACGGAAAAATAAATTGAAAAAAACTGAAAAATAATGGCATTTTGGTCTTCAATGAACTTTTTTAAAATATAATCATTTTTAAAAAAAACTCGACTCTTTTAGAAACTAAGAACATAAAAAGTAAAATATTTTTATAAAATTATAAAAAATAAATTTAGGAGAGAGTTACTTATTTTTTCCCCAAAAAATGGGCTTTTTTTGATTCTTTATTCGAAAAATTTTCAGGTTAATTTAAATTAAATTATTTAAAATTATTCTCGTTAAGAAAAATAAAAAATATAAAAAATAAAAAATATTAATTAAATACAAAAAAAGACGTTCATTAAGAACAATTATTTCTCTTAAAAATTAACTTTGTTTAATGACCCTAAGTAATTATTAATTAATTATTGGTTTCCAGAGAACTCTGTTGTGGGTTGTCAGGGAAGTGTGGGTTGTCTCATATAATAATGGAGCTCTTATAGTATATTTATATTATATGTTTTGATTGTCATGGGCAGCCAGTCCATGTTGCTTTCTCTCTTTAGCACAAAGCAGAAATTGTGAGAAACACTCGATAAAAAAAATAATAACTATAAAAAATTATGTAAGAGGAGATCTTGCTATGTGTGTATATGATAATAAATCATTTTTTTCAAATAAGGGCTTCATTTTGTTAATATACTAGTAATTGCTCGTGTCCACGGGTATTATAAAAAAAAAAAATACTTTTAGGCGTACTCGTTAGAATTTTATAACTTAAAAAATAAATAAGATATAAATATCAGATAAAAGATATATTAATTCCATATATAAAGAGATACAATACTACAAAATAGAGAACAAGTTAAAAAGTATAATGATTTTAAAAAAAATATTGCGAGAGAAAATGAATGTTTTTAGTTTTTTGGTGTGGGTCTCAGTAAAAAAATGATTCAATAGGTAAAATATATACCCAGCTTTAGAATTTTCTGTCCATTGAATCAAAATCTATATGGGCTCATATTTTTTAGAAGAATGAAGTAATAATTTTTGGGAAAAAAAAAAAACAATCTAAGG
>BRYE01000010.1:21350796-21353296 GCA_030159115.1 Actinidia arguta var. hypoleuca | reverse complement strand
TCATGTTTTTCTTTTAAACAATTAAACACACTGGCTGGGCTGGGCTGACTCCAATCCAACTCAAGCCCAAACTCAAGACCATGGGCCTCTGGCCCAAACTGTCTTCCGTCTCTCTCGTCGTCCAATCGTCCACCACGGAATATATACAGTATTCAATATCAAAACTAAATATAAATTTAGTCTCCGAAATTGAATCCGAAAATATTTCTTGAATTTAAAAATAGACGGCCAAGATTCACTTAGTTAATTGGCCCCACAACTTAAGTGAATCTAAAATGAACCATTCATTTAGAATTCGAGACGTTTTTCTTAGTTCAAATTCAGAACCCTAGTTCAAATGGAGGGCAAAAATTTACTTGATTAATTAGCCGCACACACTAAAGTAAATCTGAAACAAATCATCTATTTTAAATTCAAAAAGTTTTTCGTAGTTCAAATTTGGAAGCGTAGTTCAAATGAGGGTAAAGATTCACTTGGTTAATTAGTTTCACACACTCAAGTGAATTTGAAAATGAACCATTCATTTGAAATTTGAGATTTTTTTTTATTTCAAATTCGGAAACGTAGCAATGCTGAAATAAAAAAAGTTATGAGAATAATTAATTTAATGAATTATTCTAGACTTAAAAATAGGGATTTTTATATTGTGACTTTGGCCTCTCGACTTCAAAAAATGTTCCACATTACCCCTTTAAAATTGCGTTTGGATCATGAGTTAATTTAGAAATTTATTAATAAAAAGAAAAAGATAAGAGATTTAAAGTTGTATTTTGATCAATAATTTTTCGTATTCATTATTTTTCGCTATAGGCCGTATTTGAATCAAGAATTTAAGAAGAAAAAAAATATTAAAAAATAATTAAATCGAAATCTTTAATGTCATTAAATATTCTTTTCATTTTTTCTCAATTCTTCCATCTAATTCTTAATCCAAACAAAACTTTAAATTTTATAATGGAAAATGACAGAATAGTGCGAATTTCATTTTAAATCATTAGCCAAAAACCTGTCTTCCATGTCTCTACGAGTCATCCATTGAAAATGATTAGGCTATGGCTTACTGGGTTTTGTGGGGCCAAGGTCACCATGGAGAAGACTAACTGTATTAGGGAGTTTCTTTCTCATCATATTTTCTTGAGCCATAAGGCCGTGTTTGGCTGTTTTTGGATTAAATCATCAATTGCCCATGAAACCCTCTAATGCCATGGTTCCATGATGGTATCAAAAGGACAGGTTGAAAGACCAAGGCTACGTTTGGTTGAATAGTTTGCAGACGAATCGAAAAAATGAGAAAATAAATGTATATTTATTATTTATAAAAAAACACACTAAAGAATAAATCATTACAATTAAATTTAAATAAACGGAGTTATTTGGGTTGATTATATTTTTAGTGTTTCTCTTGTAAATATAATTATTATTTTATTTCTTTAATTTCTCTAGTCAAGACGAATAAAAAAAATAAAAAATTTGAAAAAAATCTAAAATAATTCCACTAAATAAAAAAAATAATATAAAAATAATATTTTATCTCAAATGTCTTGATTTTACCTAAGAGTAACTTTTAAAAAATATTTATTGTTTTCATATCTTATTATATTTTTTACCTGAATTATTTTTTGAAACTTTGAAAATATCTTCTAAAAAATGAGTTATTTTTAAAAATAATTACAAAAAACAAATTTAAGAAATTATCAATTAAATAAATTTATATAAAAATTATTTTACAAGACTGATACCAAAAATAATCAGATAAAGCCTAAGCTTCCATTAACATAACTATATACTAGGGCTATGGAAAGTTGGTTGACAGGCACGTGACTTGGGTGTCTGGGTTGATAACGGCCAATACACCAAAAATATTACGGTGAAAGGGAAAGCTATTTGTGGTCTATAATAATAGTCAAAAATATTAAAATATTATTATTTTAATTTATGAGAAAAGCTACGTTTATAATAAATAGTGTACAATATTTGAACAACGTTTTCAAAACGACGTCGTTCCACTAAATTTTTCGTGTTTTGCCCTAAATGAAAAGACGTCATTTTATATTTCTTCAGTAAAAACGATATCGTTTTAGATATATTATACAAATATTGTACAGTATTTATTATACACGTAACATTTGTAATTTATGATCATGTCAGTCAAATGAATGGAAAATTGGTGGACCCACACTAATCTTGAGTGGACCCACTTGTCATTGAGGTTTGGACCATGATAAGTTACCATTAGCGCTATTATATTTTTATTAAAATTTTATTTTACACCCTTATATTTTACAATTTAATTCAAGTATCAGTCATTTCAATTCGTACAATTGTTGCTCTTTTTCTAAAAAGAGGATGAGTTATAATTCCAATTCGTACAATGCCAATACGAATCGATATTTTACACTTCAAGTCAATCGTGGCTTATTGGGCTGAGAATGATAGGAGAAGGCTAGAGCAGTAATCTCGATGGAGATTAAGTGATATTGAGAATATAATATATAACGAA
>BRYE01000010.1:21325796-21333296 GCA_030159115.1 Actinidia arguta var. hypoleuca | reverse complement strand
TTTAGTTATAAAATTTTACAGTACGCTTAAAAGATATTTTTTTTTATATAATGTCAGTGGACACGAATAATTATTAGTATATAAAATGATATAAATGCTTGGTATAGGTTAAGTACATATGATAAAAGATTAAAGGTCCATTTATAGGCTACTAGGTTTGATACAGTGGAAGGAACATAAAAGATTGAGACGTTTCCCTAGTTTTGATGCTTCCTTGTCCATAACAAGTACTTCTGATTGGGACTTTACAATATATATATCTATATATCTATATATCTATCTCTATATATAATAAATGTGAGTGCACAGTAATGTTTTTATCACCAACTTTTCTTCCGATTTTGACCCTCACTAATACTTTTTGTTTTCATCATTACTATTTCCGATTTGGTCCCTAATTATTATTTTTTTTCAATTTTGTCCTTAAATATTTTTTTCTCCATTTTTTTTATTTTACCCCTAAAATGTGTGTGAATAGTAACTCCTTGACCATCAACTTCTTTTTTTCCCGTTTTGCCCCACACCAATTTTTTTTTATCCCATCATATTTTTTTTTTGATTTTGCCCCTAATCATTTTTTTTTTCCTAAATATTTTTTTTTCATTTTACCCCGAAAATGTTATATATATATATATATATATATATATATATATATATATTATTGCAATACACAGTAATGTTTTTACCACCAACTTTTCTTCCGATTTTGCCCCTCACCAATACTTTTTGTTTCCATCATTGCTATTTCCGATTTGGCCCTTAATTATTATTTTTTTTTGATTTTGTCCCTAAACTTTTTTTTCCCTATTTTTTTTTATTTTACCCCTAAAATGTGTGTGAATAGTAACTCTTGACCATCAACTTATTTTTTTCCCGTTTTGCCCCTCACCAATTGTTTTTTGTTCCATCATATTTTTTTTCGATTTTGCCCTTAATCATTTTTTTTTCCATTTTACCCCGAAAATGTTATATATATATATATATTATTGCAATACATTATTTGGTCTTTAGCTTGAAAGTTTCAATTCAATTATTTTTAATTTTTAATTATTTAAAATGCAATAAATAGACATTTGTGGTACTATTGCTTCTTTAATTTATTTCCTTGTTGTCAAGTGTTATTAACTTCTGTCAACAATTCAATACGGTAGTTTTAAAAATTTACTCAAAATAGACATATGTTATAATTGAAACCCTAAACCTCTAATAATTTTTTTTCTCATTTTTTTTCCAATTTTGCCCCTAACCAATTATTTTTTGTCCCATCATTTTTTTTTTCGATTTTGCCCCTAAATATTTTTTTCTCATTTTGCCTATCTATTTTTTTTTTCGATTTTGTCCCTAACCATTTTCTTTTGCCGATCATTTTTTTTTTATTAAGTGGATTCTTTATTTGTATCAAGATTCTTGAGATTCTCAGATAGTTTTAATAAAATTTGGAGTTTACCTAAGAATTGTACTTCTGAGTAAGCTTAGTTGTTTGACAAATTGCTTAAGAATAACTCTATTAAATTAGGTTCTTGATTAATGGATTGCTTATTTTGAAAAGTCGCCCGTGCATAGCACGGGTCTTCCACTAGTACATATATATATATGGGTTAGTATCCACGCGATGCATTTATAAACATAAGAATTTTGTTTAGAATTTATTCTTGAACGTCGATTGCTATTATTTTTTAATTTTTTATCTAGTAATTATTATTGTGAAGTTATTTAATTTTAGCCGCTAGTAATATTTTTCAATAAATTATTTTTTTGTTATCTAAGCAGTTGTTGTAGTGGAGTTTGTGGGGTATTTTTGGGATAAAAAAACGTAAACCGACTTCATCTACACCAAATATATATATTTTTAAATAATAGTATAGATATACAGATGCACATATTTTCTTGAGCTTCTTCTTTTATCATTTTCCTCTTTTTCTTTGGTCTTGATATGAGTTTTAATAGCACCCCATATGTATAACAGCATTGTTGGGAACTAAGTTTGTGAATCCCAATTTTGTAATGCTTTAATTTAATTCTGAGTTTGACAATTTGAAGGCATATTTTTAATCTATTATAAAAAAAATGCTCTTTTTCGAGAATTCTTAGAAAATAATTTTTCAAAACCACTCACCAATCAAATTTTCTAAAACACTGTTATGCAAAACTGATTCTAAAAACAAAACTACAGTTCTCAAATTTCTAAATATTTTGGGGAATTTCATTTAGGCTTGAATTGGAAATGAGGAATCGTTTGCACTTATATTAAATTAGGATTTTTGTTATCTATTTTTAAAACTTTTTTTAAATAAAAAAATAAAAACAGCGCCAAAGAAATTAACGTCAACTTTGAAAATCAATTGATATTATTAGTTAACATCCGAACAAGTCCGGTCACCCAAATATGTTACATGATAGGCCCCATGGGGTCCAGTCCAGCGAAACGTTTCACTCCATCAAAAATAATTAGAAAAAATTACAAAAGGAATTCCAAGATTTGACTATGAGAATAAATTAAATTTTATAGTTTTAATTATAATAAATTGAATTATGTAATTTTAATTTAATTATAATTTAAATCATCTTTTAATCTCCGTCTACCTACAGTTAACAGAATCAACTGGTTATTGTCCAAAATGCACGAAAATGATTTTGTATTGTGCTACCCCTTTTAAAGTCCTAATTGAACCAATTAACAAGACAAATTAGAGAGTTTAGATTTCATATTTTCTTAAAGACACAAATTTCTATGCCACTTCGGAATGAGAATGGTTCTATTAGTGCTTTAAAAAAGGAAAATATCTTATACGACGTAGTTTTAGTGTATTTTGGGGGAGAATCAGTTGATTCTGATAAATCTAGCTAAATGTAGACTAAAAAATGACTTAAATTGCTATCAAATTAAAATTACAGAATCTGATTTGTTATAATTGAAAATATAAGATTTAATTTGTTCTTATAACCAAACTCTGATTTTTTTACGTAATTTCCCAAATAACTTATTAGAGGATATTTGGTATAAACGAACTAATGTTAGTATCGCTTATTTAAAAACAGAAATTGAGAATTTTTAAAATAAAACTTTCAAGAATTAACTATTTTTTCGTTTTTGTAAGTTATTTTTTAGCCTTTATTGCGTAGGGATGGCAATTTAACCTAAAAAATTGGGTCCCCTCCCCTCCCCTAATAGGGCGGGGTTTGGGTCTAGATAACCGGGGGTACGGCAAGTTACAGGGGAGAAAATGTAACTTGGGCGAGTTCGGGTTTAGGTCATGAATATCTTGAACCCGCGCCCGATTATGTTTAAATAGTAAAAATTATCTTTATTTTTAAAATTATATCGTAATATCTTTACTCTCTCTCTCTCTCTCTATATATATATATATATCTATCTATCTATATATATATAATTAAAAAAATATTAAATGGGGCAGGGCGGGGCAGGAGGTTGATTTGTAAACGGGGATGGAGTTTTAAGCCCTAACCCGTCACAGATTTGGGACGGGAGTGGAGGATAATTTTCTTAATCGGGGCAAGGATGGGTTAGGACAAACCCATCCTAAACCTGCCCCGTTGCCATCCCTATTCTTGTGGGTTTAGCAGGCTTAGCGTCTTTCACCTTAATATTCTTAATTGCAGGATTAGTACTGAACCAATGGTCTCAGCCCAAGAGCTTAAAGATGCATTCAGCGTCGGGTGGGCAGTTATCGGTCAGAATTCTATTATACAGGATTTAATGGGCCAGATTCATATTTGAAGCCCATTCATATATTAGGCTGAATTTGAGAATTTAATTTATAACTTCACACGGTCCGAAGATATATTATTTAATTTACAATAGTATTTATGTAATTAATTATTTTATTTTATTTTATTTAAAGAAATAAAAAAATATTAAAAAAGTGATACTATAGAATACTCATTGGACTATTTTTGGTTCTTGCGAGTCATGAATGATCCGAAACACTGCCATGTCTTTTTTGTTTTTGACTTGCATTATTCGTTATTTGGCTTTCAGCTGATAGCCATTTAAACGATACCGGCTACTTTTAGAGAATTTATATTATAATGGGTTCTAATAAAGTAATTAATAAGAAGTAAGGCGATATTCATCTTGAAGTTGTACTCTTTACAAAAACTAATTTTATTAAAAATAAAAAAGACTGGTCTTCTTGGTCTTTAAAATATTATTTTTTTTAAAAAAAAACTTTGTTCCTTTTTTATAAGAGTAGTAATTTATACCCTAAATTACACGGAGAACAAAAAAGAAAGTGTTAATAGATGATGATGGATATTTATATATAATAAAAATCATTTTTAAATATTTTTTATAAATAAAAATAATTATTTTCGTCTTTAATGATTTTTTTCCCTTCAAATTATATGATTTTTTTTATATTTCAGAACTCTTTTTGTCAAGAAAAATTAAAAAAATATAAAATTTTGATCAAATAATAAAAATTTTACTAAAGATAAAAAAACTCGAAAATCAAACCAACTCCTCCTCTTCCGCACCCCCCCCAAAAAAAACAAAAACAAAAACAAAAACAAACAAACAAACAAAAAACACACACACTAAATGAGCTAGAAAACTCAATTGAGACTAATTCTTATGGTTTATCCATTAATCCCAAATCTTAGAAAAGTAGACTGGATTAGGCAAGTTGTGTAGTGCTAACTTGCACCCTAGGTTAACGTACTCTTGATTATTCAATTACTTTTTTTTTTGGCATTATACTCAATCGTTTTGCACCTTTTTTTTTCCTTCTAATTATCATAAATTAAATTTAAAATTATAATTATAAAAATAATTTGGTCATATACATCATATTTTATGGCTGATGAATTTTACATTCCACTTTTACCGTATATACTCTATTGTTTTATTTTTATTATATAAAATTACGGTAAAACTATTAATATTTTTATTAATTACTTAAATAACCTCTTCACACAACCATACTTTTGCTATTTCTTCTTTGGTGAGAAATAATTTAGGTGTTTATTTAAAAATTAAATAATGAACATAAAATCTTTAGTGGTTAAAAGGAGTGCATGAATCACTTTTTGTTTATTACTAAGAGCGTTTCATTTTAGGAAATTAGGATATGGAAACAAATGTTGCCAAATCGGAAGTTCAAACGGGCAGAAAATCTTCCGTTTAAAAGGCAGTATATTTTTGATTAGGAGGTGATGAGAGAGTGTGAGAGAGGGCTGAGAGTGTGAGAGAGAGAATGAAATTTTTTGTTTAAAAGGCGATGTATATCTGCTTGAAGCCCACGCATTCATGCAAGAGAGGGCGATGAGAGAGAGTATGAGAGGAGCACTTAGAGAGAGAGAGTGAGGGGCTTAGAGAGAGAATGATTCTGTTCAAGAAGAAGATGATTTTGATTGAAACAAGATGAAAAATCCGTCGAGTGATTTCAAGGTTCTATTTGATTTTGATACAAATTCTTTAAATTCTGATGATATTGTTCAATTTTTGGTATGGGTTGATTCTTCAAATTCTATTTGATTTTGGTTTATGTGTTTTGATTTTGATTATTTCTTATTCTGTTTTTGATTTGGGGATGCGGCAACTACAAAGAAGTATCAGGTTCTCTTGACAGCCTCAAGTTTTTCTGAAACCTTGATTAATCATAATGCATTGAAAAATCCATCGAGTGATTTCAAGGTTCTATTTGATTTTGATACAAATTCTTTAAATTCTGATGATATTGTTCAATTTTTGGTATGGGTTGATTCTTCAAATTCTGTTTGATTTTGGTTTATGTGTTTTGATTTTGATTATTTCTTATTCTGCCAGGTTCTTTTGACAGCCTCAAGTTTTTCTGAAACCTTGATTAATCATAATGCATTGAAAAATCCATCGAGTGATTTCAAGGTTCTATTTGATTTTGATACAAATTCTTTAAATTCTGATGATATTGTTCAATTTTTGGTATGGGTTGATTCTTCAAATTCTGTTTGATTTTGGTGTATGTTTTTTGATTTTGATTATTTCTTATTCTGTCAGGTTCTTTTGACAGCCTCAAGTTTTTCTGAAACCTTGATTAATCATAATGCATTGAAAAATCCATCGAGTGATTTCAAGGTTCTATTTGATTTTGATACAAATTCTTTAAATTCTGATGATATTGTTCAATTTTTGGTATGGGTTGATTCTTCTAATTCCGTTTGATTTTGGTTTATGTTTTTTGATTTTGATTATTTCTTATTCTGTTTTTGATTTGGGGATGCGGCAACTACAAAGAAGTATCAGGTTCTTTTGACAGCCTCAAGTTTTTCTGCAACCTTGATTAATCATAATGCATTAAAGATTTGTGAAGAATCCTAGTTCTTTGGTATGTATTTGTGTAACTTCTATACAATGATCAAAGTTTAGTGCGCAGAGAGAGCATGACTCTGTTCAAGAAGAAGATGATTCTGATCGATAGAAGATGAAGAATCCATCGAGTGATTTCAAGGTCCTATTTGATTTTGATACAAATTCTTTAAATTCTGATGAATTCTGTTTGATTTTGATTATTTCTCATACTGTATTTTGATTTAGGAATGAGGCAACTACAAAGAAGTATAGGGTTCTTTTGATAGTACCAAGTTTTCCTGAAATCTTGATTAATCCTAGTGTATTGAAGATTTTTGAAGAATTCTAGTGCTCTAATATGTATTTGTGTAACTTCTATACAAGGATCAAAGGTTAGTGCATAGGCATTGCTGTTAAGTTTCTGTTCATTATTATCTGCTTGACACTGTTGGGTTTTGATTGATATTTTCAATTGAATTTGTAGGTTCCAAACTGTTAGTGATCTTTTGACAAGTAATGTTCTTCAAATTCTAAATTCTGCTCAATTTTTGGTCCGGTTTGATTTTGGTTCTAGTTTTTGATTTTGATTATTTTTTATTCCATTTTTTTAATATGGGGCAACTACTAAGCATGAAGTTTTTGTGATCATCTCTCTGTATGGGGAATTGGATCTTTCAAGTTTGTTAGTGAAGATTGATATGTCCTCTCATCCACACCCTCTTCCCTTACCCAAAGCACAAAACCAAACAAAGTGGCATTGAAGATTTGTGAAGAATCCTAGAGCTCTGGTATGTATTTACGTGACTTGTATAGTGCATAGGCATGTTAACTTTCTCTACTTGTCACTGTTGTGTGTTGATTGTTATTTCAATTGAAACTGTAGGTTCCAAACTGGTGGTGATCTTTTGACATGTAATGTTCTTCAAGTTCTGAATTCTGTTCAATTTTTGGTCCTGTTTGATTCTTAAAATTCTGTTTGATTTTGTTTTTTGTTTTTGATTATTTTTTATCCTGTTTTTTTGATTTGGGGCAACTACTAAGCACAAAGTTTTTCTAATCATCTATCTGTATGGAGACTTGGATCTTTCAAGCTTGTTAATGAAGATTTACATGTCCTCTCATCCACACCCTATTCCTTACCCAGATCACAAACCCAAACAAAGTGGCATTGAAGATTTGTGAAGAATCCTCGTGCTCTTGTATGTATTTAC
>BRYE01000010.1:21305796-21308296 GCA_030159115.1 Actinidia arguta var. hypoleuca | reverse complement strand
GCACCCCATATGTATAACAGCATTGTTGGGAACTAAGTTTGTGAATCCCAATTTTGTAATGCTTTAATTTAATTCTGAGTTTGACAATTTGAAAGCATATTTTTAATCTATTCTAAAAAAATGCTCTTTTTCGAGAAATTCTTAGAAAATAATTTTTCAAAACTACTCACCAATCAAATTTTCTGAAACACTGCAAAACTGATTCTAAAAACAAAACTACAGTTCTCAAATTTCTACATATCTTGGGGAATTTCATTTAGGCTTGAATTGGAAATGAGGAATCGCTTGCACTTATATTAAATTAGGATTTTTGTTATCTATTTTTAAAACTTTTTTTAAATAAAAAATAAAAACAGCGCCAAAGAAATTAACGTCAACTTTGAAAATCAATTGATATTATTCGTTAACATCCGAACGAGTCCGATCACCCAAATAGGCTACATGATAGGCCCCATGGGTCCAGTCCAGCGAAACGTTTCACTCCATCAAAAATAATTAGAAAAAATTACAAAAGGAACTCCAAGATTGGATTATGAGAATAAATTAAATTTTATAATTTTAATTATAATAAATTGAATTGTGTAATTTTAATTTAATTATAATTTAAATCATATTTTAATCTCCGACTACCTATAGTTAACAGAACCAACTAGTTATCGCCCAAAATGCATGAAAACGACTTTGCATTGTGTTATCCCTTTTAAAGTCCTAATCGAATTAATTAATAAGACAAATTAGAGAGTTTAGATTTCATATTTTCTTAAAGACACAAATTTCTATGCCACTTTGGAATGAGAATGGTTTTATTAGTGCTTTAAAAAAAGAAAATATCTTATACGGCGTAGTTTTAGTGTATTTTGGGGAAGAACCAGTTGATTCTGATAAATCTAGCTGGATGTAGACCAAAGAATGACTTAAATTGCTACCAAATTAAAACTACAGAATTTGATTTGTTATAATTGAAAATATAGGGTTTAATTTGTTCTTATAACCAAACTCTGATTTTTTATCCGTAATTTTCCAAATAATTTATTAAAGGATATTTGGTATAGACGAACTTATGTTAGTATCGCTTATTTAAAAGCAGAAATTGAGAAATTTTAAAATAGACTTTCAAGAATTAACTATTTTTTCGTTTTTATAAGTTATTTTTCAGCCTTTATTGCGTAGGGATGGCAATTTGACCCCTAAAAATTGGGCCCCCGCCCCGCCCCTAATATGGAGGGGTTTGGGGCTAGATAACCGAGGGCACAACGGTTTATGGGGGAGAAAATGTAACTTGGGCAGGTTCGGTTTTAGGTCATGAATACCTCGAATCCACGCCCGATTGTGTAAATAGTAAAAATTATCCATATTTTTTAATTTATACCGTAATATCCTACTATATATATAATTAAAAAAAATATTAAACAGGGCGGGGCGGAAGGTTGATTTGTAAACAAGCAGTGGCGAAGCTAGAAAATTTTTTCAAGGTGACAAATTGATATTTTTTTTAAGGGAGGACATTTATAATTTTTTAGGGGGGACAAATTGTAAAAACTTCTAAAATTATAGGAAAAAATAAATAAATCAAAGTTGAGGGGGGTTAGCTGTCCCCTCTGGTCACCATGTGACTTCGCCACTGTAAACGGGGATGGAATTTTAAGTCCCAACCCGTCACAGTTTTGGAACGGGAGTGGAGGAGAATTTTCTTAATCAGGTAAGGACGGGTTGGGACAAACCCATCTTGAACCTGCCCCGTTGCCATCTTTATTATTGTGGGTTTAGCGAGCTTAGCGTCTTTCACCTTAATATTCTTAACTGCAGGATTAGTATGGAACCAATGGTCTCAACCCAAGAGCTTAAAGATGCATTCAGCGTCGGCTGACCAGTTATCAGCCGGAATTCTATTATACAGGATTTAATGGGCCGGATTCATATTTGCAACCCATTTACATATTAGGCTGAATTTGAGAATTTAATTTATAACTTCAACGGTCCGAAGATATATTATTTAATTTATAATAGTATTTATGTAATTAACTAATTTATTTTATTTAAAGAAAGAAAAATATATAAAAAGTGATACTATAGAATACTCATTGGACTGTTTTTGGTTCTTGCGAGTCATGAATGATCCAAAGGACTGCCATGTCTTCTTTATTCTTGACTTGCATTATTCCTTATCTGGCTTTCGGCTGATAGTCATTTTCGGCTCTGGTGTTTCAAAAATCGATTCAGAAGACTTTTACGCAAAGAATTTGAGAAAAATTTTAATGCTGAATCTTACATTCTCCTCTTATTGGTTGTTTAAATGATACCAGCTACTATTTATTATTGACTATTTAAACGATACCGACTACTTTTAGAGAGTTATATTATAATGGATTTCAATAAACTAACCAATAAAAAGTAAGACGATATTCATCTTGAAGTTGCATTCTTAACAAAAACTAATTTTATTAAAAATGAAAAAGACTGGTCTTCTAGGTCTTTAAAATCTTTTTTTAAAAAAAAAAAA
>BRYE01000010.1:21278296-21283296 GCA_030159115.1 Actinidia arguta var. hypoleuca | reverse complement strand
TTTTGGGGAAGAACCAATTGATTCTGATAAATCTAGCTGGATGTAGACTAAAGAATGACTTAAATTGCTACCAAATTAAAACTATAGAATTTGATTTGTTATAATTGAAAATATAAGGTTTAATTTGTTCTTATAACCAAACTCTGATTTTTTTTACGTAATTTTCCAAATAATTTATTAAAGGATATTTGGTATAGACGAACTTATGTTAGTATCGCTTATTTGAAAGCAGAGATTGAGAAATTTTAAAATAGACTTTCAAGAATTAACTATTTTTCCATTTTTATAAGTTATTTTTCAGCCTTTATTGCGTAGGGATGGCAATTTGACCCCTAAAAATTGGGTCCCCGCCCCGCCCCTAATAGGGTGGGGTTTGGGTCTAGATAACCGAGGGCACAACGTTTTATGGGGGAGAAAATGTAACTTGGGTAGGTTCGGTTTTAGGTCATGAATACCTCGAATCCACGCCCGATTATGTGTAAATAGTAAAAATTATCCATATTTTTTAATTTATACCGTAATATCCTACTATATATATAATTAAAAAAAATATTAAACAGGGCGGGGGCGGAAGGTTGATTTGTAAACAGGCAGTGGCGAAGCTAGAAATTTTTTCAAGGGAGCAAATTGATATTTTTTTTTAAGGGAGGACATTTATAATTTTTGAGGGGGGGAAAAATTGTAAAAACTTCTAAAACTATAGGCAAAAAAAAAAAAATCAAAGTTGAGGGGGTGTCAGCTGCTCCCTCTGGTCACCATGTGACTCTGCCACTGTAAACGGGGATGGAATTTTGAGCCCCAACCAGTCACAGTTTTGGAATGGGAGTGATGGAGAATTTTCTTAATCAGGTAAGGACGGGTTGGGACAAACCCATCCTGAACCTGCTCCGTTGCCATCTTTATTATTGTGGGTTTAGCGGGCTTAGCGTCTTTTACCTTAATATTCTTAACTGCAGGATTATTATTGAACCAATGGTCTCAGCCCAAGAGCTTAAAGATGCATTCAGCGTCGGCTGACCAGTTATCAGCCGGAATTCTATTATACAGGATTTAATGGGCCGGATTCATATTTGCAGCCCATTTACATATTAGGCTGAATTTGAGAATTTAATTTATAACTTGAACGGTCCGAAGATATATTATTTAATTTATAATAGTATTTATGTAATTAACTAATTTATTTTATTTAAAGAAAAAAAAATATATAAAAAGTAATACTATAGAATACTCATTGGACTGTTTTTGGTTCTTGCGAGTCATGAATGATCCAAAGGACTGCCATGTCTTCTTTATCCTGGACTTGCATTATTCCTTATCTGGCTTTCGGCTGATAGCCATTTTCGGCTCTGGTGTTTCAAAAATCGATTCAGAAGACTTTTACGCAAAGAATTTGAGAAAAATTTTAATGCTGAATCTTACATTCTCCTCTTATTGGTTGTTTAAATGATACCAGCTACTATTTATTATTGGCTATTTAAACGATACCGGCTACTTTTAGAGAGTTATATTATAATGGATTTCAATAAACTAACCAATAAAAAGTAAGATGATATTCATCTTGAAGTTGCATTCTTAACAAAAACTAATTTTATTAAAAATGAAAAAGACTGGTCTTCTAGGTCTTTAAAATCTTTTTTTTTTAAAAAAAAAAAAAAACTTTGTTCCTTTTTTATAAGAGTAGTAATTTATAGCCTAACTCACACAGAGAAGAAAAAAGAAAGTGTTAATTGATAATGATGGATATTTATATATAATAAAATTTATTTTTAAATGTTTTTTATAAGTAAAAATAATTATTTCGTCTTTAATGAACTTTTTTTTTCAAATTATATAATTTTTTTAATATTTTGAACTCTTTTTATCAAGAAAAATTAAAAAATATAAAATTTTGATCAAATAATATATTTTTTACAAAAGATAAAAAAACTTGAAAATTAAACCAACTCCTCCTCTCCCCCCCCCCAAAAAAAAAAACAATAAATGCGCTAGAAAACTCAATTGAGTCTAACTCTTATGGTTTATCCATTAATCTTAAAAAAGTAGACTGGATTAGGCAAGTTGTGTTGTGCTAACTTGCACCCTAGGTTAACGTACTATTGATTATTTAATTACTTTTTTTTTGGCATTATACTCAATCGTTTTGCACTTTTTTTTTTCCTTCTAATTATCATAAATTAAATTTTGAATTATAATTATAAAAATAATTTGGTCATATACATCATATTTTATGGCTGATGAATTTTACATTCCACTTTTACCGTATATACTCTATTGTTTTATTTTTATTATATAAAATTACGATAAAACTATTAATATTTTTATTAATTACTTAAATAACCTCTTCACACAACCATACTTTTGCTATTTCTTTTTTGGTGAGAAATAATTTAGGTGTTTATTTAAAAATTAAATAATGAACATAAAATCTTTAGTGGTTGAAAGGAGTGCATGAATCACTTTTTGTTTATTACTAAGTGCATTTCATTTTAGGAAATTAGGATATGGAAACAAATGTTGCCAAATTGGAAGTTCAAACGGGCAGAAAATCTTCCGTTTAAAAGGCAGTATATTTTTAAGAGGTGATGAGAGAGTGTGAGAGAGGGCTTAGAGTGAGAGAGAGAGAGAGAGAGAGAGAGAGAGAGAGAGAATGAACTTTTCTGTTTGAAAGGCGGTGTATTATTGCTTTAAGCCCACGCATCCACGCGAGAGTGTGAGAGAAGGCTTAGAGAGAGAGAATGAAATTTTTTGTTTAAAAGGCGATGTATTTCTGCTTGAAGCCCACGCATTCATGCAAGAGAGGGCGATGAGAGAGAGTATGAGAGGAGCACTTAGAGAGAGAATGATTCTGTTCAAGAAGAAGATGATTTTGATTGAAAGAAGATGAAAAATCCATCGAGTGATTTCAAGGTTCTATTTGATTTTGATACAAATTCTTTAAATTCTGATGATATTGTTCAATTTTTGGTATGGGTTAATTCTTCAAATTCTGTTTGATTTTGGTTTATGTTTTTTGATTTTGATTATTTCTTATTCTGTTTTTGATTTGGGGATGCGGCAACTACAAAGAAGTATCAGGTTCTTTTGACAGCCTCAAGTTTTTCTGAAACCTTGATTAATCATAATGCATTGAAAAATCCATCGAGTGATTTCAAGGTTCTATTTGATTTTGATACAAATTCTTTAAATTCTGATGATATTGTTCAATTTTTGGTATGGGTTGATTCTTCAAATTCTGTTTGATTTTGGTTTATGTTTTTTGATTTTGATTATTTCTTATTCTGTTTTTGATTTGGGGATGCGGCAACTACAAAGAAGTATCAGGTTCTTTTGACAGCCTCAAGTTTTTCTGAAACCTTGATTAATCATAATGCATTGAAAAATCCATCGAGTGATTTCAAGGTTCTATTTGATTTTGATACAAATTCTTCAAATTCTGATGATATTGTTCAATTTTTGGTATGGGTTGATTCTTCAAATTCTATTTGATTTTGGTTTATGTTTTTTGATTTTGATTATTTCTTATTCTGTCAGGTTCTTTTGACAGCCTCAGGCCCTCAAGTTTTTTCTGAAACCTTGATTAATCATAATGCATTGAAAAATCCATCGAGTGATTTCAAGGTTCTATTTGATTTTGATACAAATTCTTTAAATTCTGATGATATTGTTCAATTTTTGGTATGGGTTGATTCTTCAAATTCTGTTTGATTTTGGTTTATGTTTTTTGATTTTGATTATTTCTTATTCTGTTTTTGATTTGGGGATGCGGCAACTACAAAGAAGTATCAGGTTCTTTTGACAACCTCAAGTTTTTCTGAAACCTTGATTAATCATAATGCATTGAAAAATCCATCGAGTGATTTCAAGGTTCTATTTGATTTTGATACAAATTCTTTAAATTCTGATGATATTGTTCAATTTTTGGTATGGTTGATTCTTCAAATTCTGTTTGATTTTGGTTTATGTTTTTTGATTTTGATTATTTCTTATTCTGTCAGGTTCTTTTGACAGCCTCAGGCCCTCAAGTTTTTCTGAAACCTTGATTAATCGTAATGCATTGAAAAATCCATCGAGTGATTTCAAGGTTCTATTTGATTTTGATACAAATTCTTTAAATTCTGATGATATTATTCAATTTTTGGTCTGGGTTGATTCTTCAAATTCTGTTTGATTTTGGTTTATGTTTTTTGATTTTGATTATTTCTTATTCTGTTTTTGATTTGGGGATGCGGCAACTACAAAGAAGTATCAGGTTCTTTTGATAGCCTCAAGTTTTTCTGAAACCTTGATTAATCATAATGCATTGAAAAATCCATCGAGTGATTTCAAGGTTCTATTTGATTTTGATACAAATTCTTTAAATTCTGATGATATTGTTCAATTTTTGGTATGGGTTGATTCTTCAAATTCTGTTTGATTTTGGTTTATGTTTTTTGATTTTGATTATTTCTTATTCTGTTTTTGATTTGGGGATGCGGCAACTACAAATAAGTATCAGGTTCTTTTGACAGCCTCAAGTTTTTCTGAAACCTTGATTAATCATAATGCATTGATGATTTGTGAAGAATCCTAGTGCTTTGGTATGTATTTGTGTAACTTCTATACAATGATCAAAGTTTAGTGCGTAGAGAGAGCATGACTGTTCAAGAAGAAGATGATTCTGATCGATAGAAGATGAAGAATCCATCGAGTGATTTCAAGGTCCTATTTGATTTTATAATTTTTTGTTTATTATTTGATTTTGATACAAATTCTTTAAATTCTGATGAATTCTGTTTGATTTTGATTATTTCTTATACTGTATTTTGATTTAGGAATGAGGCAACAACAAAGAAGTATAGGGTTCTTTTGATAGTACCAAGTTTTCCTGAAATCTTGATTAATCCTAGCGTATTGAAGATTTGTGAAGAATCCTAGTGCTCTAATATGTATTTGTGTAACTTCTATACAAGGATCAAAGGTTAGTGCATAGGAATTGCTGTTAACTTTCTGTTCATTATTAT
>BRYE01000010.1:21255796-21258296 GCA_030159115.1 Actinidia arguta var. hypoleuca | reverse complement strand
GTCTACCTATAGTTAACAGAATCAACTAGTTATCGCCCAAAATGCATGAAAACGACTTTGTATTGTGCTACCCCTTTTGAAGTCCTAATCGAATTAATTAACAAGACAAATTAGAGAGTTTAGATTTCGTATTTTCTTAGAGACACAAATTTCTATGCCACTTTGGAATGAGAATGGCTTTATTAGTGCTTTAAAAAAAGAAAATATCTTATACGACGTAGTTTTAGTGTATTTTGGGGAAGAACCAATTGATTCTGATAAATCTAGCTGGATGTAGACTAAAGAATGACTTAAATTGCTATCAAATTAAAACTACAGAATTTGATTTGTTATAATTGAAATTATAGAATTTAATTTGTTCTTATAACCAAACTCTGATTTTTTTTACGTAATTTTCCAAATAATTTATTAGAGGATATTTGGTATAAACGAACTTATGTTAGTATCTCTTATTTAAAACCAGAAATTGAGAAATTTTAAAATAGACTTTCAAGAATTAACTATTTTTCCGTTTTTATAAGTTATTTTTCAGCCTTTATTGCGTAGGGATGGCAATTTGACTCCTAAAAATTGGGTCCTTGACCTGCCCCTAATAGGGAGGGGTTTGGGTCTAAATAACCGAGGGCACAACGTTTTATGGGGGAGAAAATGTAACTTGGGCAGGTTCGGGTTTAGGTCATGAATACCTCGAATCCACACCCAATTATGTGTAAATAGTAAAAATTATCCATATTTTTTAATTTATACCGTAATATCCTACTATATATATAATTAAAAAAATATTAAACAGGGCGGGGCGCAGGAGGTTGATTTGTAAACAAGCAGTGGCGAAGTCAGAAAAAATTTTCAAGAGGACAAATTGATATTTTTTTTTAAGGGAGGACATTTATAATTTTTGAGGGGAGAGGGGGGGGCAAATTGTAAAAAACTTCTAAAACTATAGGAAAAAAAAAAAATTCAAAGTTGAGGAGGGGTAGCTGCCTCTTCTGGTCACCATGTGGCTCCGCCACTGTAAACGGAGATGAGATTTTGAGCCCCACCCCGTCACGATTTTGGAACGGGAGTGGAGGAGGATTTTCTTAATCAGGTAAGGACGGGTTGGGACAAACCCATCCTAAACCTGCCCCGTTGCCATCTTTATTATTGTGGGTTTAGCGGGCTTAGCGTCTTTCATCTTAATATTCTTAACTGCAGGATTAGTACTGAACCAATGGTCTCAGCCCAAGAGCTTAAAGATGCATTCAGCGTCGGGTGGGCAGTTATCAGCCGAAATTCTACTATACAGGATTTAATAGGCCGGATTCATATTTGCAGCCCATTTATATATTAGGCTGAATTTGAGAATTTAATTTATAACTTCACCCGGTCCGAAGATATATTATTTAATTTACAATAGTATTTATATAATTTATTATTTTATTTTATTTTATTTTAAAAAATAAAAATATATAAAAAAAAGTGATACTCTGTAGAATACTCACTGTTTTTGGTTCTTGCGAGTCATGAATGATCAAAATGACTGCCATGTCTTCTTTATTCTTGACTTGCATTATTCCTTATCTGGCTTTCGGCTGATAGCCATTTTCGGCTCTGGTGTTTCAAAAATCGATTCAGAAGACTTTTACGCAAAGAATTCGAGAAAAGTTTTAATGCTGAATCTTACATTCTCCTCTTATTAGTTGTTTAAATGATACCCGTTGCTGCTTATTATTGGCTATTTAAACGATACTGACTATTTTTAGAGAGTTTTTATTATAATGGGTTCCTATAAAGTAGCCAATAAGAAGTAAGACGATATTCACCTTGAAGTTGCATTCTTAACAAAAACTAATTTTATTAAAAATGAAAAAGACTGGCCTTCTCGGTCTTTAAAATCTTTTTTTTTTTTTTAAAAAAAAACTTTGTTCCTTTTTTATAGTAGTAGTAATTTATACCCTAACTTACACGGAGAACAAAAAAGAAAGTGTTAATTGATAATGATGGATATTTATATATAATAAAATTTATTTTTAAATGTTTTTATAAATAAAAATAGTTATTTCATTTTTAATGAATTTTTTTTCAAATTATATGATTTTTTTAATATTTTTGAACTTTTTTTGTTAATAAAAAATAAAAAATAAAATTTTTTTATCAAATAATAAAATTTTTACTAAAGATAAAAAAACTCGAAAATCAAACCAACTCTTTCTCTCCCCCCAAAAAACAATAAATGAGCTAGAAAACTCAATTGAGACTAGTTCTTATGGTTTATCCATTAATCCCAAATCTTAAAAAAGTAGACTGGATTAGGCAAGTTGTGTAGTGCTAACTTGCACCCTAGGTTAACGTACTCTTGATTATTCAATTACTTTTTTTTTTTGGCATTATACTCAATCGTTTTGCACCTTTTTTTTTCCTTCTAATTATCATAAATTAAATTTAAAATTATAATTATAAAAATAATTTGGTCATATACATCATATTTTATGGCTGATGAATTTTATATTCCACTTTTACC
>BRYE01000010.1:21230796-21235796 GCA_030159115.1 Actinidia arguta var. hypoleuca | reverse complement strand
AGGCTACTGCTTGGATCCATTTCACCTAAGTTAGGGCAATGTTGGGAGTTGACCGGGAGTCTATTCTCTTTCAATGTATAAAGTTCGAAATCTCCTATGTGCTAACGATTCTTGAGTTGGGTCAGTTTATACGGGTTTTGCTCCGACTTTAATTGGATCTTCCGCTAATAAATGATTGGTCATCCAGATTAGTAGATCTTTGTACTAGATACCAAGTAAAAAAAAAGCATGACGTCAAGGTTGGTTAGGGTTTCAAAATCCATATTGGTCCCAGAGATATTAACCACTGCAGCACTGCCTATGCTGGAAAAAAGTGCCTCTCTCTCTACCAAACCGAAAAAAGTTGAAACAGTACACTGTCATAAAACCTACTCCATCGATGGCCGTCCAAAAACTCTGTTGAAATAGAGATTCGATGTTACATAAATATTTTTCCTTTTTCTTGGTAGAACTCTAATTTGTTTTAAACTCAAAGAAGAAACATGAAGAAAAAAAAAAAAGATATCAGTAGAAAATAATTGAATTTACATTATATGCTGACTCTCCCCACGACTGAGTACCCAGAATTATTGTGTATCATATTGGCCAATGGCCCCTCCAAAAAATGAAATTCCTATTCTGCCCCTGGACCCACTCGTGATGGTTGACTTAACCAAGAAGAGTGTTGCCTCGCATCCTCACAAGCTGTGCAGAAGCCCTGAAGATATGAAACACGAATGTTACAGTAGCTTGTAAATGTATTTATTTGACTTTCAAAGCTTTATTTGTTTTATATAGTTTTTTTTTAATGGGCGAATCTCCAGCACTGAAGGTGACCTGTCGAGGGCACCCAATATGATGGAACCAGAGGGGGGAACAGTGAAAATTTGCCTAATGAAACACAAAGTTTCATGTTGTCCTGAGACTCCTAATGCAGTTTTTTTATGAAAACACAATACTTGCTTCTTCAAAACTCAAGGCGTTTGGTTAACAAGTGGGCTGTGTTCAGCGGTAAGACTTAAAAAGGATGGTGGGGTGAGATTTTAGATTTGTGCAGGGACGAAGCCAGGATTTTAAGTCGAAGATTAAAGTGTAAAAAAAAAATTTAAATAAATTTTATATTTTTTTAGAAATGAGGGGGGCTATAGCCCCTGTCTGCTCCTGGGTTTGTGCAAACTGTACAAGTATTTTTAGGCTGTTTATGTAACACCAAACAAAAAAGAGTCACATGTGATTAAGTCTTTTAACTTTGAAGCCTCTTGGTGAATCTGCCATACCTTGGGAAATTTGTAAGTTAACTATGTGTGTGTCGTGCGTATTGACCGTTTGTTATAGGTAAGTTAGAAGTTGTTTAATGAAAGCAAAGGTTGAAAAACGTTGATATTCAACTTTTAAAAACTTAGATGTTTTTAGCTTTATTATTAATTATTATTTTTTTGGCCATAAGCAGAAAGCAACAGTTGTGACAAAAACTCATGACACAATTTGTAAGATAAAATTAAAAACTGTAACAAATAAATTGCAACGAATATCTCGTTAGGTTTTTTTTTCCAGTCATCCTCAAACCTGACGAAGGGAGGAGGGGTTGTTGAGTTGAGTTGTAAATGTGTAAGTTGCCTAAATGCATATTAATAGTGGTAGTTCATTAGTACATGAATTTTTATTTTTTTTTCTCCCAATTGATACGTAACTGAAAAAACTGTGTTAGGGATATGAAAATTAACTCTTGTCATAAATTAGGACTCATCAAAAAAATTGGTGGAATCGAAAAATCGGTCTGATCTGAACCGGTTGGTTTGGTTCTATTTTTTGAGGAGTTGGTTTGGTTCCAGTTCTGAAATTCTAAAAAACGATCTAGGCGGCTCGGTTCATGGATTTGGGTGATTGGTTTCAAGCCGAACTGAACCGGATGATATTAATATATCTTTTTATATATTTAATACAATAAGTTTTTATATTTGGTGAGTCTAGGGCTGTGCAAATATCCGATCCATCCGCCAATCCAACCGACCAGATCCGAACCCGAACAAATTCGTTCATTCTTCGGATGAATAACGGATGTATGTCGACTAATTCAACCACATTCGGATCGGATATCGGGCCATTCAATCGCCCAATCCGACCGCCCAACCCGACAAAATATTACACTAAAATCCATAATTTCACCCAACCCGACCCCTAATCCGACCAAGTTCCACCCGAACCGATCCAACCCGCCCATCCATTGGATCGGATTCGAATTCAATTTTTTTCAATCCGATTAGTTCGGATCGGATTTCGGGTGACCCCAAACCCGATCCGATCCGACCCGTGAGCAGCCCTAGGTGAGTCCTTACTGAATAAAAAATTTCAACTATAAATACAAAAGATCTAACTCTTGCTAGTCTTTTTAATTTCTTTTACTCATGCCTTTATTAGTTTATAGGCATCTCAATTTTGCACTTCTAATTTTAAAATAAATTACATTAACCTCTTCTGAAGTTTCTGAGTAAGGCAAATTCTAACTACCACCACTATGACCACCATAACTCATTGCAACTCGTCGTTCTTCCCTGATTCTTTCTCTCCTTCCTCTAAATTCTAGTTTCTATCTCTATGCTAAATATATCCCATACAATACCCAAGTATATACTCTAAATATATTCCATACAAATCAGAAACTAGAAATTAATTCTAGTTTTTGATTTGTCTCTCTAATGTCCTCTTTCCCCTCTTCCAAAGTCGATCCCAAGGGGTGGTGAAATTGAGTTGTTGTTGTTGTTATTGTGTTAGCAGGGTGAGAGAGAGAGAGAGAGAGAGAGAGAGAGAGGGCTAAATTTGGTATTGTTGATATTTTAATTGATGACATCAGCAAATACGGTTAGTTAACCTAACGGCTCATAAAAAGATGGGGGGATTGGTTATGCACTTTTAAAACTCAAGGAGGGGGATGTAATTTCTAGTACCTCAGGGTTTTTGGTGGTTTAGTCAGAGATCCCAAGGGAGATTTGTGTAATTCATCCTTAATTTTTTGAAGTCATCTTATATTGTAGGCATGTGGAGTGTGTCTAGCTATATGAAGTTTTTACTAGGAAATTTATTAGGGATATGTGATTGTTTTAAAGGTAATTTATTATGGATATGTTTATGTCATATAGGAGTCCTAAACTATAGCCATTGTGGCCAACTAAGACAACTCAACTACTTCAAATTTTGTTGGTTTGAATCCATGACCTTCCATTAAGAGTCTACACCTGGGTCCATGGACGAAGCCATACTAGGACAGGTGGAGTCAATTAATTCTATTAAAAAAATTATACTATTATTCATAATATAATTTTGACCTTAGAAAAAAATAATAATTTATCTTAAATTTTATAAATTTTATAATTTTGACACCGCTGAATATAATTTTTGACAATTTTAATCCTGCTGGATATAAGTTCTAACAATTTTAATCTCACTGAGTTTTGGCTCCACCCCTGCTTGGGCCAATTAAGACAACTCAACTAGTTCAATTTTCTTATATACACGGGGATAGTTAAGACTTTACTTAGAGTCCGTTTGATTAGAGTAAAAATTATGGTAAAAAATACAAATGATAAAAAGTAAAGTGAAAGGAATAAAAAGGAGAAACATTTAATTTCTAGTATGCATTTGGTCAAGATGATTTTCTTTTCTTCAAAAAAAGAAAAAATATAAAAAAAAAACACTTAAACTTTGGACCAAATGCCTCATGGATATCTGAACTTTAAAAAAATTCAATTAAATATCTGAACTTTAAAATCCATTATCAATTAGATTGCTGAACTCAAATCCTAATGCTTTGGATAGAAATTGATTAGTAAAATTAGGATTATTTTATAATTAATTATCGTTGAATTAGGGTTTATAATCAGATTGTGGATTTAATCGAAGATGGTGTGCTATTTGAAAGGACAGGATCGTGGACTCTCAAAGTATTATGATTTTCAAGTCAATAAAGTTTTTTAAAGTTCAGGTATCCATTAGACATTTGGTCAAAATTTTAGGATTTTTTTTGATATTTTCTCCCAAAAAATTATAAAAAAATGTAATTAATTACCCATAACGTAGTGGGGAAAAAAATAGGGAGAGTAAGAAATCTTGTGCCAAACGCAAAGTCGATTGTTTATTTTGTGTTTTTTTCCCCAAGAAAGTGAAAGCTATACAAGAACGCTGATATAAGTTGTTCAATAAAGTTGATTTTTTTACACTTTTTATCATTTTTATGCTAAACAAATGCAGAAAAAAGTTTCTTTTTTATATTTTTATATTTTTCATCACTTCCATCCTAATCAAACTCTACCCCATAATTGAAATATGGATCAAAATAACTTCGAGTATGACCTGCATTGCACTAAATTTTAAATTTTCTCTATGCACTTCATTTTATGAGCGAAATTTCTAAGTAAAAAGTAAATTATTTGGTTTAGTTTTAAGAATTAATTTTGTAGAATAGATTTTTAAAAAAAATATTTGGTTAATAATTTTCGAAACTTATTTTTGATTTTTTTTCAAAAAAGATCGCATTTTAAAAAAAAATTAGAATGGTATTTTCAAATTCTCAAAAATTATTTTTACTAAAAAATAAATTATTAATATCTGTAAACAATCAATGCTTTTGTTCCAATAAACAATATCTTAAGATTGAGCTAAAAAGAGTTAAATTTAATTAACTTTTTTTTGCTTCAAATTCTTCAAAATTTTAGAAATGATGGTGGTGTTTATTAAAGGGGGGACAACAAAGGAGTTTGATACCAACTTTGGGAGTGGGAATACTTCATTAGGTTCCTTAACAGAAGGATTAGCATCTTGATAAGGTAAACAAAAGAACCATTTAATAATTTCCTTAATGATTAAGGCTCCGTTTGGTACCAATTTTTCGGTTGTTATTTTTTAAGTTTATAAGCAAAAAATTCAAAAAAAAAAAGCTTTTTTGCTTTTTTGTTTATTTTTAGCTAAAGTAAAAGTCAAAAAGTCAAAAAATCTTGACTTTTGTGAAAGCAAGCTTAAAAAAAGCT
>BRYE01000010.1:21200796-21203296 GCA_030159115.1 Actinidia arguta var. hypoleuca | reverse complement strand
TTCGGCCCGCCTGACTCCGCTCGCCCCGGAAAAATTCGGATTTTGTGACAGGCCCAAGCCCATCGAACTCCTACTAAATATTGGATCAGGCCAAATTCGAGAAACACAAACCCCAAGGTTGGATGGTTTTGGGCCCAGAGTTTTCAGGTTTGGTTTCGGGTTTGGATACCTAAACTCATGCCTCACCCATAACAATTGGGACGGCTCTAGGTGGGTCACGAGCCTCGGGCCAACCTTACAAGCCTAGATATATTGTGTAGGTCAAGTTTGACGATTTGGGTGGTCAGAGCTGATTAATGAGTTTGGGAACTTGTCGTTGCCCTTTCGTAGTTCGACCCCCCTATCTCTTTCATAATTTATAAATGTTAAGTCTTTCCTTTTACTTCTCGGAACACCCCTATTTATACCCAAACTACCCCGTATCTTTAATCTTCAAACTTTGACCCTAGCCCCGCTAGCTAGGGGTGCATGAAAGACCCGAAAAGAATCGAGAACCGAAATACCCCGACCTCATTGGATCGGTTTGATTTAGTTATACCATGCCCATAGTTCGATTCTAAGTCTGAAAATTGTAGACCCGAATAATTAAGTTCAGTTCTCGGGTTTGTAAGTTTTTTTTACCCAGAACCGAACCGAAATAGAACTAAACAAGGAACTAAAATCTAAACCCGATCATATAGTAATACAATGCACTCACCATACACTATTATTACTCATGTTATATAAATCAATGATGAAAAAATAACCCAACCTGATAAAGAAATAACCGAAGAACCGAACTGATCTCACTTGAGTTGGTTCGTTTCATTTCCTTTGGATGATCGGTTCGATTTTGAGTCAAAAAATGAAGAAATGATCAAGATCGGGTCGATTTTGGTTCTGTTAGAGAACTGCCCAAACCCCAACCTATGCACACCCCTACCGCTAGCCACCACTAGTTCTAGCCTCTCCCAGTCCCACCCTACACAAATCACTCGACAATTGTCAATACAACCCTCCCAACATCTGCCCCATCTCATCTGCCCTCCCACCCAATAATGATGAAAATTTGAAAAAAAATAAAAAGACTAAAACATCCATGCAAATTCTATTGTTATCATTCTTAATGAATTTGACGGAGGAATCAAATTGTAACTGATTAAAAATTATATGGTCATAATTGACTAATTTAATTTTTTAGGACCAAATTGAAACGTTTCCTAAATTACAAGACCTATGGTAAAACTTATGTGCGTACGTTTCCTTATAAATAGACTCAATAGAGTCTGGAAGTGGCTTGCTCTCGCAAATAGATCGCGATCCCTGTTCAGCGATATCGGTTTGTTTATGGTTCAGTTTGCAATAAATAGTTTTTTTTATATATATTTTTGGTCAGAATTTCGTCTTAGAGAAATAAAAAAATAAAGATTTTTTTTTACAAAAGAGCAATTGGGTTAATTTCAATTTAAGCTTTTAGCGTGTAAAAACTTTTGATTCCTTTGTCAAAACAAAATGGAAGAGTATAAAGATGAAATTTTGTTACTAACAAATTTTAAAAAATTCAATAATCCCAAACTGAATTTCTTGAACTTGTTGGGTAGTGAGTTAGAGTTGAGAAAGAGGAAATCGAGAATAGACCCCCGCAATGGGCTTTTGTGACGAGTGATGTGAGCTAACACCAGACAACTGTTCGACAATGTCCCAACTACAGAACAGAAATAGTGAGATAGGGCGCCGGAGTGTTTCTGAAAAATAGTTATTCGCCGGTTAAGTTAGATGACTGGAGAAAGTGTATATATATAGAGAGAAAATGTATGCTCTTAATAAGTAAAAGCACGCACCTTTAAAAGAGAACATAGGTTCTCCTTTTATAGCATAGCTCAGTGTACCTCGACGCGCTAGCCGTTATGTCAGTAAGTTGATGACTACCACCAACATGCCTCTGCGGCTCAGTTGGTAGCACGTTTTCATGTCACATACATCTTATCACAGGTATGAGGGTTGTCATAAGAAACTCCGCCGCGTAAGTTATCTTCTTCCCCTGACAAACCTCGAGATCTCTGCTAATCGTTACCTCCTGGTCACTCCTGGAGTGGTCGTTTTACCGAACTTACTATATAGAGATAGCTCGAATATGATACAGGTCTCTAGTCCGACCGATGTCAGTACATGATAGGGTTCAGACTGAGCTCAGGTGCTCACCATCCCCATTTGCATCATAATGAATCTATCGGAGATGGCTCCTGTCTCGGTGGGGCCCGAGATTATGATTATTCATTTATCCTCTTTACAATACTCTTTTTTTAAGGGGTAAAGTGAAAGACATTTAAAAACCATGTCTGACTATAAAATTTTGAAGTTGAGGGGGGCTGGGCACACCCTTGATCCATCCCTAGTCATTTATTTTTTTCGGTACTATGCTTTATTTTTAGTAAGAATTGTGAGATTGTTGATGATACAACACATATGATACAAAATTAGTTTACTTAAATAAAGAGCAGCTTTTGGAGTATAAAGTGAT
>BRYE01000010.1:21145796-21148296 GCA_030159115.1 Actinidia arguta var. hypoleuca | reverse complement strand
TCCACCTGAAGTGAAGAATATAGTACGGAACATACTTTACACTTCCCCATTTGGTCATCAACTTTAAATATTTTTTTCGGTATTTTTTTACTTTTAATGATATTTTTAGAATTTTTTATATCATTTTCAGTTAATCATGATGAGACGAACCGGAAAAGTAAGAAATTAAAACAAATATTCAAAAAAAAATTACAAGTTCTAAGGATGAAATACGTATTCAATATTTCTAGTCACGATGAGCGGAAGAAGTTAAATTTTTTAAAAAAAACACTGAAATCGAGGCAGAAAAATTTAAAATATCAAGTTGAAATTGTTAGCAAAACTCTCACTATATGTCTATTTGTATTTGTTGGTGGCAAAAGCAGAATATGGAATCAAGACTCGAGAGGAAGAAAATGAAAAGATTCATAATATTCAACTGTCATTCAAATAACAGTGGAACCCCTTGAAAATTAAGCTTTTTCCAACTCAGTCCGCTATTATCTGTGAACATTTAGAGCATGTGGTACTAAAAATAAAGCAACCTGGGGTCTGGAAGCTGACGAAGAATCCAATAAACTTTTTAGTGCTTTCTTTTTTTTGGATAAATTTCACCGACACTCCTTGAATTCTGTTAAAATTACATTGTACTCCTTTGTACTCTGAAATCACATTTCACTCTCTTACACTATGAGTTTCCATAATAGTTTAGTTTAATCGTTAATTGATCGTCTATTAACCTATCTGGACACCCATTTTGCTCTTTTTCACTCCTGTCTCTGTCAAATGGACAATCATTGCCTTCACTACTCCACTTGAATCTCACTTCCATCGCCATTGATGTCCACCACCACCACACCACCTTTATCACGCCACTTAAAATGGTGTAGAGGGCTACAATAGAAGGTGAATGGCATTGGTGAAAGATGAAGATGTGCCATGGTGGGAGTTAGTAGTGGAAGGTGGAGATAGTAGGAGGCGCCGATGGAAGCTGAAAGTTGGCGATTTGGCTCTCTTTGTTATTCTATCTCCCTTTCTCTTAAAAATTTGATAATAATATAAGAATATTTTAGTAAATCTAACCGAGTTAGCTGATATAGGGTGACAATAGTATATTTCAGTGCTGTTTTAAGTATCGTCAATCTCATCATTATATTCATCTGATTAGTTCTTCCCACACCAGAATGTTTCCCATAAGGTCCAAAATATTTTTGTTTTAGTAGTGACCAAAACTTGAGTAAAGTCAAATTATCAAAGTAGATATTGCCACTTGGTCACCTAGAAATCTTCCTTTTATTGATGACCAGATCCAGTGCATGGAGCAGCCCCTTATCCACTAAAATCAACATCTCCTTATCTTGGGAGCAAAGACAGACATTTTAAAGAAAGACAAGAAAAAAAAATTGCTAGAGGAAGAAAGAGGGAGAACAATATGGAACTAGCATGTGTAAATAGGTTAACATAATCACCATTATTTGTTGGTTTGGGTTAAAGAGATTTGAGAAGTGAAGGCAAGTTTGTTTACGACTATAGGATTCTGATGATGAATTTGTAGGTGGAGTTCATTAGACATGTCTATCGAGAATGTTACAACAAATCTCTTAGCTACTACTTGGCCGGATGAATCAGATGACTATTATGTTTTAAGTTTTATTACCATATCATTTTAGAAGAAATTGTCATTTCACTTCGGTATAAGAATTTTATTTATACACACCCATAAATCACAGTTTCAATAACTGCTGGTTATGTGCCGTGTGTTAATTGAACGTAAGAACTTACTTACTCTCCTCTCATTCAAAACCTAATCAACTAACAATACATAAACCGTTATGATTAGAGTTGTAGTTTAACTTTACATACATATAATTACTCCGAAAAACATACTATATCATTTAAGTGCATGGGCGGCGCCTCAAAGTTGAAAATAATGCCCCCGTGGTTGTTGATTGGAGGCCCTCCAATTTGGAAAGTTGAAAGGCACGTGGTCTTAAGCAATTATGCACGTGCTTAATATTTATGGGGCCTATTTTCTGACTTTAGACCCTCTATACCTACTTCCAAATATACAAATGGGCCTTAGCAGTAAACACGAACGGGCCGTAGAAAAACTAAACACAACTCGTAGGCTCCTGTATTATTGCGGGCCGCAACATGAAGAGCCCATATGTTTGGGTCACTTGGAAGCCCAATTCACAAAGTCAACGATTTGCAAACATCACGATCCCCACCTAGGGGTGTGCATGAGTCGGTTCAGTTCGGTTCTGTAACAGATCCAAAATCGAACCGATCTGAATCAGTTCTCCATTTTTGGATCCAGAATCAAACCGATTGTCCAAAGGAACCGAACCAACCTGAGTGAGATCAGTTCGGTTCTTTCTCTATCGGGTTGGGTCGGTTCTCCATCATTGATTTATATAGCATGAGTAATAATAGTGTATGGTGAGTGCACTGTATTACTATATGATCGAATCTAGACTTCGATTCCTTGTTCGGTTTTGTTTTGGTTCAATTTTGAGAA
>BRYE01000010.1:21080796-21083296 GCA_030159115.1 Actinidia arguta var. hypoleuca | reverse complement strand
CATTTAGATTTTTTCCCTGCTCTTCTTTATAACCTCATCGATGTACATTATACCCTTGCCTTTGTAAACTTCGGGAAGCTTACAACTCCGAACAGCAGCAGCAAACTGGTGCACACGTTGCTTGTCTATTCCGGTGCAGCAAACTATATTCGGTTTGAAGCAGAAAATGCGTACAGCAGGTGGCACGGTCAGTCCAACCTCGTGGCTGTAGCCCAGTTTCAGGTACAAGAGGCGGCCTTCTGATTCGGCTCTGGCTTTGAAACTAACACCCACGATCTTGAGAAAGTGAAAGAATTTAGCTTCCATTTAGGGGTGTTTTCACACTATACCGCTAGCAATAAGCTGAAAGAAGAAGTTTAGAAACATAAAAAAAGATGTACAGAGAACTAATTATTTCACAAAATGCATACATGAAAGATCGACACAACCAGAAATTATTTTGTTCGGCCTACAACAACATTATATCCACACGCGTATTCGTATATCTCAAAACCTCGTATTTCTCTAAACAAGTAACGGGCGAAATGCTTCTATTCTTTGGTTTTGTTTCTATTTCAACAATTTCTAAATGCTCTATTTTTAGACTTGTTGCCCATATATGAAATCAGCTGCACTGCTTCAAAGATAAAACCATGCGTTACTTCTTATTCTGTTAGTTCAAGCTGCAAGAGAATAACTCTAAGGTTGTATTTGGATCAAGGATTTAGGAAGTGATTTGTGAAGGAAAAAAAGAAAAAAGAGAGAAAAAGATAGAATTTGAGCCCTTGGATCCATCAAGTTGCCACTTTCATTTTTTTCTTCTCCACTAAATCCTTAATCCAAACACAGCCTAAGTGAGTTTTTAAGGATATCTGAATTCATAGGAAATACTATGGGTGAATTTATGCAAACACTGTAAAAGGTCATAGGTTAGTTAATCAGTCGTCTAAAACCCAATTCAAATCAACAATTATTCACAAAAGTTCATAGATTAGTGAATCGATGGTCGAAAACCCAATCCAAATCAACCATTATTCACCTCAATACAACTCTGTGTGTGTGCACTGCAAATATGTTTGTTGCTGTAGGTGGGTGTGAGTATTTAATGAATCAATACACTTTCAGACGAACCCCAAACAGAGCCTTAACATGCATAAACCCTAGAACGAAGTATAAATCTCAATATATATATATATATATATATATATATATATATATATATATATATATATCAAACCCTAATCGTGTATACGTTGAGAATCGAGATAGCTAATACTAGTCACCACCTACCGCTGCCGCCACCTACGCACCTTTTCACTTCATCCTCCACTGCCTTCCCCTCCAGCAATCACCTCTACAACTGCACCACGCCACCACCCATCCCAAAAACCACACACCAGACCTAGCCACCACCCATCGTTGATGGTAATGGTGAGGGAGAAGGGTGGCGGAGGCGGTGGTTATGGGTTTAGAGTTGGGTCTTGGATTGGAGAAGACGGGGTTGTATTGGTAATTTCACTAAATTATACATCTATGATTTTATTATAGGTGGGGGTACTAAGAAAACAAAGGGGGTAAATAGAAGCTTCCGAGACGAAAAAAGAAAAGCTACTTACTATAAATGATCATGGCTAGCCTGCTAGGGATGGCAATTCCCCTGACAAGTCGGTCCCCGACACGACCTAATAGGGCGGTTTTAGGACGAGTGGGGATAAACGGGTTTGGGATGAGGATTGGGGGAGAAATTTCAATCCATCACGGGTTTGAGTCAGGTTCGGATTTAATTCACTAAACTCCGAACATATCCGACTATATGTAAATAGACAAAAATTATTCTTATTTTTTTATAATTATACCATAATATCCTTGCTATATATATAGATAGATAAGAGAGAGATTTTTATACCGTTTATAAAAAAATATATATATAATTAAAAAAAATTAACCTTTTTTTTTTTGTATATAGTGGACTTTTTTTAAATATGAAACTTTTTTTTTTCAAGTTCTAAGGCCCGTAGCTCTTCCAAGGCCACTAGTTCTAGCAGCCAACTGGTGTCTTTCAATTTTTTTCTCGTTATTAAGAAAAGAAAACGATGATAAAATACGAGTTTATTAAAGCAATAGAAACTAATTGTTGTTGTTTCAAGGTTAAGCTATTCACTCATCTAGATAATATTTTTTTCTTGTTCACTAATAAATCGAATAGTTAAACTCAAGTTTCTATAATCAATTCCATCTTCCGATTGGATCGGGATAAACATATATGAAAAGATCTTTAGAATAACTTACATTTAAATTTGGTAGCATGCGAACTTATTTGAAATCTAAGTATTGTAATTATATAAAACATATATCTCTTCTTCCTCCCCTTCACTTTCCAATCTAGCTTCAAAACCCACGTATTGCTAAACCTGTTACATTGTATGAAATTTATTAAATTCAATATTAAATCCCTTGATTCCTCAATATTAAGCCACTTTCCAATTTTGTTACTATTGATCTGCTTTGGATATTAACATTT
>BRYE01000010.1:21070796-21073296 GCA_030159115.1 Actinidia arguta var. hypoleuca | reverse complement strand
CTTCTGATGTTTCTTTTCTAATACTTTTCTCATCTATGTCTGCAGTCTAATTTAAAAGCAGAGTTAGCTTTTTGACATCTATGAAATACATACCACAGATTTGACAAGAATATACCATGATTTTGAAGTCATATCCCATCTCAGCTAGGATTTTCCGACGAGCTGCAGAAGCTGATCCCAAGATTATCAGCCAAAATAACAAAATGCTTACAAAACAATAGATGCAACAACTTTTGCCAGTTCAATGTGAATAAGGACTTGCAACACCTTTAAATCCCCTAGATATTTATGCATGTCTTTTCAATTTTGTTGGAAACCTTGATCATGTAATATGTCAGAAGCACCCCTCCACTTGCTCCAACCTACTTTGATTTTATGGATCACGTCATCTCCAATCCCTACATCTTTCAAATAGTTGAGCCTAGATAAAGAAATTGATCGCCCTGTAGCATCTCCTGACCTTTCACCCCACTTCTTGGTACTTGTACAGTTGTACCTCTATTGCCACTAAAGTTGCATTGCACATATTCATTTTTAATCGTACTTATGTAACCTTTTGCCTCTATTGCTTCTTACCAAGTTACTAATCCAGTGTTAGTTCCGCTATTAGTTTTATTCACTAAGACAGTATCAACTACAAATTGCAGGCAACATGGAACATTATCGTGAATATGTCATAACTAAACAAATAGATAAGGACTCTAGGATGACCCTGGTTGTAACCCCAAAGTAATTGAAATTCACTTAGGTTCCGTTTGGATACGTGGATGCGAAATCAGCAATTTCAAATTCTTGTGCCAAATCCGTCGAGTATGTTTGGATGGAGAATAGACCAAAGCATTTTAAGAGCAAAATGAAGGGATTTCAAATAACTCCAAAATAGGTATTATTTAACAAATCCTTCGTCCTCCTAACACATCTCAACTTAGCCTCCAACACTTTACCCTTGTCTCTCTCTCTCTCATCGTCTCTCTCTCCCTTTCTAAAATGTGTTAATTAAAATCTTTTTTAAAAAAAATGTATCCAAATGGGGTATTTGAAATTCATAGAGATTTGGAATCTACATATCCAAACAGAGCCTTAGATAAGAGCTAATACAATGATCAAGTGAATTGATGTGCCCCATTGTCATTGAAATAGGAGCCACCTAAAATGTAAAGCGGCTAAAAAACATCAACTTGGCTCACACACGTCTCCTCAAAAAAAAAAATAACACAAATAAATGTTGAAACAAGCGTTAAAAGTGTAACAGAACCTAATTGCACAAATCAAAGGACATTATATTCTTAATCAACTAGTCACTGGCAGATTACCTGTAACAATAATAGAAAATTGCTGAAAAACACAAAATCTGGAAATTAAATGATTCCAAGCAATCAAGAGAAAGAATATTGCGTTGAATTGAATAACTAAAATAATCAAAATCGCCAAACAACCCCTTCACTATTCCTTTTCTTTGTTCTTTCTCAGGTTTAAAAACGGTGGTTTATTCGAATGAGCGAGAAGATGCCAGCGAGAGTATGATAGATACCTTGAATTTTGAAGCAGTGGCCTCCATTTTTGTGGGAAAGCAACTGAACCAGTGATTAGTGTGCGACGATTTCACCACAGAATCGTAGACCGTTGTTTCAAACCCGAGAAGACAATTGCAAACCGACCTATGCATAATGAGCTAATAAATAAATAGGGAAAATATAAAAAAAAATCCTAAACTTTTAACTAAATGTCTTATAGGCACTTAAACTTTAAAATATATCAATTAAACACCTAAATTTTTAAGTTTGTCATCAATTAGACAGTCGAAGACAAATTTCATCAAAAATTAGGTGGAACATTCCATGTAGTTGGCGCCTAGATGGCCATTTGGCCATCCATCAATATTTTGGGAAGAAAAACATCTGCCAAAATGGGTTTCTCTCTCAATATAATAAAAGTGGCAATGAATTTGAAGTAAGAAAAAATCAAAATTGAGAAAGATAGAAAAAACACAATCTCTACATTTGTTGCAAAAATACTTGATTGATTCGCACCTCGTGGCCAACTAAGCTTCAACATGAACTATTCTATGTAGTATTTTTGACAAAATTTGACCTCAGGATCTAATTGATGACGGACTTAAAAATTCAAGTGTATAATTAAAGTTTTTTAAAGTTTAGATATTTATGAGACATTTGATCAAAAGTTTATAAGTTTTTTTGATATTTTTTCACATAAATAATGTGCCGTTATTTAGTATGAAGAGAGAGAGGGGGGAGGGTAGAGACCATTTAAACTCACATTGATTAGTTTGGGGATCAAATTGGTAAAAATAAAAGTTTGAAGACCAAAGTGCCACAAATCACATAAATTGGGACAATAAGTGTAGTTTAACCTTTCATGTTTTCTACTAGTAATTTAATTTTCGGAAAAGGCATAAACCTTGTTTCCCGGGCTGTTTGAATAAATATTTGGAACTAACCTTTTTTAGGAAACACAAAAAATATTCTTTTGAATTTTTAAT
>BRYE01000010.1:21043296-21045796 GCA_030159115.1 Actinidia arguta var. hypoleuca | reverse complement strand
ACGAGATAATATTTATGACCTTTTATTTTACTTTTTTTTTTAGTTTTTAAATTCCTCTAATCAACAGAATTATCGAGAAAATATAAATTTTGATATAATGATAAGGACAATTCATTAAAAAAAAAATTTTTATCTGAGACGAATTAAAGTCCTTCATATTTGTAAACGTAAGACTATGATTTTTTAAGTATAAAAATATGAATGCGATTGGTTAAGATACTCAACAAGCGGAAATAAAAAAGCAAGTACAATATAATTGGAATATATTTGGGGTGTAATAGATTTGTAAGGAATTGTTGGAACATGCATGCAAAAATGCACCATAGAAACAAAATCAATAGGTTGTAGATTCATAATATTGACTTAAAAGAATAACATGTAATATTAAGATATTTAGAAATAGTCGTATTCTCCTTGTTTCTTTGCTCTTATTTTTTTTTCTTCTACCTCAACTTTTAGTAGTACACGCTTTACAGTGGATCTCTCGCTATTATCGCTCTGTAGCATAATAGGGGTATTGAGAGAAAAGAGATATCATATTAGGGCGTCTAATATTAAGATATTTAGATATTGCGTCTTCTCCTTTTTACTCTACTCTTGTTGCTTTTTTATTCTATCTCAAATCCTAGTAGTCCGCGCTTCATAGTGAATTCTTGTTCCGTAGCATAATAGGTGTATTTAAAGAAATGAGAGATCCTATTGTTATATAGTTTTTATTAACAGGTACTCGAAAATTATTAGTTAATAAATCTTAAAATAATTGAACTATAAAAAAAATTAAAATAATTGTACATTCCACATTTCATAAAATCATTTAGAATATGAGTGTTTTGTTACAATTTGTGTGTTTATGACAAAAAACAACTTCTTCTTTCTTTTTCTTTTTTTATGTTTTTTCACTCTAACTTTTGAATAATCAATTTTGAATATAAGTTTACTCACAACAAGCCCCCAAGAGCCCGTGAAAAAATAAAAATAAAAGATTAATAATTTTTGGATAATATGATTGTTGAATTTTAAAAATTTTTCAAATTAACTTCAATATGGGGACGGGGGAGTAAATATCTTATTTCGTCCCTCAA
Organism: Actinidia arguta var. hypoleuca; assembly: GCA_030159115.1. Taxonomy (NCBI): domain Eukaryota; kingdom Viridiplantae; phylum Streptophyta; class Magnoliopsida; order Ericales; family Actinidiaceae; genus Actinidia; species Actinidia arguta. The sequence continues at coordinate 21,044,714 of BRYE01000010.1, read as the reverse complement.
ATGGTCAAGAAACATTTTCAAATTGCTTGTTTTCCGTTTAACTTGTCCACGGATATGGTCAGGGACTACATTAGAACTAAATTAAAACAAAAGGATCATAATTTTTGTAAATTAGAACTAGACAGGGCTCATGGTGAAATTTACGTATAAAACCTGGTTCAGAGCCATGGCTCTGTTTTCACAATGCTGTGAACTTTTTTCTCCTCTGGATTTTCACAACCCTTGATTTCTGTTTTAACTTGTTTGTGATCCTCCTCTGGGTTTGGTTTGAGATTTCAATGGGGACTTATCTCCAATACTTTAACAAATGCGATGGGAATTTGCCTCCTGATCAAATTAATTTGGATTTTAGCGGATTTTTTTTGATATTTTTTTTTTAGTTTTTCAATTCATCTGATTAAGAGAACCAAGAAAATAAAAAAATTAACAAAAAAATGAGAAAATTTAGTAAAATCAAAATAATAAAAAATTCATTTTATCTCATACTAGCTAAGTCGATCATATTTGCAAGAGTTTTACTTAGTATAATTCATTTTGTACAGTGCATACTCACATGTAACGAGACCTAACGAGTTACGTCACCTATGAATATGTACTCAACGAGTCTCGTCACCAATGAGTATGCACTCACTGCTGCCCATATTTTTTTGTATTTGTAAACGTAAGATTATGTTCTTTTGAGTGTATGTGGTGGGCCGATGTGTACGCAACTCTTTACATTTTTATTTTGGAGTACTTGTTTGATGTAAAAGCATGAATACGATTTTTGAAGATATTAAACAGGCAGATTTAAAAAAGCAAGTGTAATTTAATTGAAATAAATTTGAGGGGCAAGAGATTCGCAAGAAATGTGCTGGAGCATACACGGAAAAATGCAAAGTTGAAATATTTTGAATTGTTTTTTTTAGATTTTTTTTGTTTTTTATTTTTTATTTTTTTAATTATTTTTTCACCGTTTGGTCAAAATTTTTTACTTTTTCGATTTTTATTGACGAGAAGAGTCCAAAAATATAAAAAAATTCATTTAATTCGGAAAAAAACTTCACAAAAGACTAAAAAATCCCCCTCAAAATATCTAAAATGTGTTTTTTCATTTTTAGTAAACTTTTTTATGAATCAGATGCAAATTTTATTATTTTCAGACTTTTTTCATTAAGAGGAATCAAAAAAGTCTAAAAATTTAATCAAACGAGCAAAAAAGTTAAGTAAAGACAACAAAACTCAAAAAACAATGAATCAAAAAAATTCGCAATCCAAATTGTGCCTAAGTTATATTTTGAAACAGTGTCCCCTTCTCTTACCGTGCTCTTGTTGCATATAATATTAATATTATACATATGCTGCGATGAATATTTTTTTTTATCTTAAAAATTGTGTCGTTGAAGCTACCACAATTGTTGCTAATTTCTTGTGGCCAA
>BRYE01000010.1:21020796-21028296 GCA_030159115.1 Actinidia arguta var. hypoleuca | reverse complement strand
GACTGTTAATTCCCAAAAAATAGAGGATTAAAAATCTCATAGGAATTAGTATTACTAATCGAATCACATGGGATTATTACTCCAAGTGGTCGTTCGTTTTAGGGGTGTTCAAAATTATGTCCGAACCAACCAACCCGAAGCAAACCCGATCCAATCCGATCACTGAACAAGTGAATAACGGATATATTTTAACTAACTCAACCACATTCGGTTCAGGAATCGAGGCCATTCAATCGACCAACCCCGATAATTTTTCACTAAAATTCATCATTTTTACTCAATCTGACCAAATTTCACCCGAACTGACCCAACCCAACCATATATTGAATCGCAATCGGATCCAAACTTCTCCAACACGACCAATTGGGGTCACCCGACCCGTGAACACTCATAGTTTGTTTGTTGGATTATATCTTGCAAGATATAATATGCTAATGGATTTAGGATAAATCTAAAAGTATTGGGATATATATATATATATATAATATGCTAATGGATGTAGGTGAGATTTTATTCTATTCATCTCCTCTTTTTTTTACCAAATCTCATAACTTTTGATTTATTTATTTATTTATTTTGTAAATTTTTTTATAATTTGATCAAAATTTTATATTTTTTAAAATTTTTTTTTAGGAAAGGAGTTCGAAAATGTAATTTTTTTTACCTAATTTGAAAAAAAAATCACTAAAAAAATAATTTTAGCTAATTTTTTGGAATAAAAATATTTTTTATCTTTAGTAAAAAAATTCAAATTAGATGATAATTTTTACTTTTTTGTACTTCTCGTCAAGAATAACTGAAAAATAATAAAATTTTGATCAAACAACAAAATAAGTTTACCGAAAATAAAAACACTCAAACATTAAGAAATCAAAAAAAATACGAATCCAAAGAGTTTCAGTTTGTCACTATTTTACTCCCTCTCTCGCATCATATAACCCAAACAAGATTACTTTCTTATCATTTTTACCAAATCACTCGCTCCAAATGGACTCTTAGATTGAATGTCTGGTTTCAATTTCGTCTAGGACCAATGACATATGAGAGAGAGAGAGAGAGAGAGAGAGAGAGAGAGAGATTGCGGTGCGGTGCGGTCAAGGAATTTTTTAAAATTTTAAAATTTTAGATATTTTCTTGAATGATAATTTTAATTAGAAATAATATGATAATAAAAAATCTTCAATTTTGGGGACCAGACCAGAATTTTTTTTAATTATTTGGATCTTCCTTTAAAAATAATAAAGCAACATCACAATGTGTACTACTAACCCTCCACGATGTCAGAATTTTGACTTTTTTTTTCACAATTCAAAATTAATATTAATAATTCAGATTCACTTTTCGAATTTAAAAAATTCAATTAGATGTATTCTTTCCTCGACCTTGACCAATTAATAGAGAAAAAAAAAATCATATATCACATTCCTTTTCTTTCTTTATTATTTCTAGTAATCCACTAACATTTTATAATATTTTGAATAATATTTACTGCAATTTTCAAATCGCTATTTATTGAAGAGAATGCTATTTCAAAATAAAATAAAAAATAAAAAATAAAGAATGATTCATTTTGAACCATAGATGTCTTTTTCATCCAACTTGAATAAAATGATGAGAAACTCCTAAAATTTAAAATTGCAATTTCAAAATATCATATTTATAAAAATATTTAAGATACTTAAAACCTTTTTTATTAAGAAAATATCCTTCTTGATCCTCTTTCATTAGGAAAATATCTTTCGCTTTTTCATTGAGAAAATATCTTTCATGACCCTTTTTCATTGGGAAAAGAGCATATGAACGCTTCATAACGGAGTAAATTTAAATATTTTATTTTAAATTATAAAAGTTTTTCGTGATCCAAATGCACAATTCTAAAGAAAAAAAGAATGAAAATAAAAATATTTATATTTATTGTTCCAACAATTCAAGACCAATGGATCATTTACATTTTCTTGTAAAAAGCTGTAATTCATGCAAAATTGTCGAGCAAGATTTGTATAACAGGGAAAATGATCCTCCCGTGGCTGAATCACCGAAAGAAAAATTAACACCGCAATTCGAGACCAATAGATCATTTACCCTTTTCATGTAAAAATCTGTAATTCATGTAAAATTATAAAGCAAGATTTGTATAATAGGGAAAATGATCTTCCCACAGCTGAAGCACAAAAAGAAAAATTAACACCACCAATATAACACCATTAATTTTGCGAATTTTTTTCAAGAAAATAACTTCTGAAAAAATATAAAAAGATGCCTACAAATTATCTAAAAATATTTTCAATAAAAAATGAATTACACAAACCAGAAATATTTTTGTTCTCAAAAATAATTTCTAAGAAGCATTTTTGGAAAATTAATTCTAAAACTTAAACAATCAGGGCACACTTTCTGAAACCATCAACATCAATTAAACTAAAGGTAGAAACAATTCTTCTGCTTAAACACAAGACCTCAAAATGGCAAAAGTTACCGTCCAAAACATGAATTTCGAATTTAAAGTGTACTAATAAACAAGAAATGATTCAGACGCCAATTAGGAAAATTTGATGAATTGCCAAATAAATTATTCTCTACTCAGTGGCAGAGCTAAGGAGCACTCTTTAATCAAAACCTTAAGGGCATGTTTGGCTGAGGGATAGGGAGGGGGGATAACTTTTCCCCCCGGATAATTTTCTTCCCCGGGCGTTTGGCTGGAGGATAGGGAGACGGATAGTTTATGCTCCCGAATAATTTTTCCCCCAGAAGGTAGATAGAGGCGAATAATTTTTGAATGACTTAGACCCTAACTAAAAGTTATTCGAGAGGATAAAAAGGTGGGGGATAAGAAAAATATATATAAAAAGAAACAAAATGTATATTTATATATATATATATATATATAAAAATAAAATATATATTTTTAATATCTAAATATTTTACATTTTGTTTCTCTCTATATATTTTCTTCCTTATCCCCAACCCTTATTCACCCATTCTAAAAAGTATCCAAACAAAATTAAAAATTATCCCCCTCTAAAACTTATCCTCTCTCCCTATCTGCCAGCCAAACGAGCCCTAAATTGTTAGACTGTTTAATCACATCCTTTTAAAGTTGTAATCAAACCATTCTTATTATAAAATGACATAGAATAGCAATACAAATTTAGTCTCTTTAATATAAATACTACCTTCAAACTCTTTAGTTTATATTATTAATTGATTCAATTAGGGTTTAATAGGGTCCGCTCTATGAAATCATTTCTGTATATTTTGGGTTGAAACCAGTTAGTTCCGTTAGCAATATGTAGGCGAGGACAAATCGATGATTTAAATTGTTATATGAACTAAAATTATAGTAAAACTCGGGGGTTTTGTTTGTAATTTTTCCTAAAATTAGGTAATCAAGGAAACAGATGTTACCCCGATGCAGAGAATCCATCCACTAAAACAGAAAATCCAGTCAACGAGGACATACATGAACAAATCGAGTACGAAAAAGTCGGTTAACTTCAACCCCTCAATGAATACGGCAATTAAACAATAACCCACTTAATAAAACGGAAACACATTCTCCATAAACTGTACTAAAACCAACCAAAACACCTAGCACTCGGGGGCAAACAAAGAATATCCAAATGAAGAATCAATCAACTAAAACACTAAATCAAGTCAACGGGAACCAACACGAACAAATCGCGTAATAATAAATCAATTCCGCGTAACTAGAAAACAGTCCAGACACATACCAGGCAACTCCTCTGAGTCCCACTTGTAGACATCAGTCTCACCGACGATGTCGGGCTTCAGGCGTCGGCCACAAATCTTCCTCTTCAGATAGTACAGCACGAGCTCCTCATCCGTCGGGTGGAACTGAAACCCCAGCGGCCAACACCTTCCGCCTCCGAAACACGAAGCATCCTCAGTAACCTTCATCGATCCCAAATCACGCACAATCAAATACACAACTCAAACAACCAAAATGAATCAAGAACGAGCGAGAATCACTCGCAAATACACAACCCAAACAACCAAAATGAATCAAGAACGAGCGAGAATCCGAGTGATTCTCACCGTTTCAAGAACCCTAAACGAATCAAAATCGATTCAATCGACTGGAACTGAATCGAAAACTCTAGATCGAGAGGGGGCAAAGAGATAGATGAGAGAGTGTTGGTATTAGGAGAAGTTACGTGGTCAAAGGGGAATAAGAAGGGAAAGGGATGGTGGGGGGCGATTGGCGCGGACGTGAAACTTATTGGGATTTGGGTTTAATTTGGATTGGCGAGTTCAAGTTCAGGGAGCTAAGGAAAGGTAAGAATAAATTTATTTATTTTTTTTTAAATCTGGGGGGGGCCACGTGCCCCCTCTGGCCCCTTATTAAATCCGCCTCTGTCTATACTCACATAAGGTATAAGTCCCTCACCACCCCTCAGAATAAAGTGTACCTAGCTTTATTACTTTTTAAATTACCTAGGCATATGTACTTCACATTACTTTCCTATCACTTCATAATATTCTCACCTTGAGGTGTTATACAATTACTCATCAAAAGGACAGAGAGAGAGACGGTGCCATTGCATAATAATCTAACCATCAAGGCCTTTAACCCAGCAAAAATGACAAAACTAAGTATAAAGAGTGGCTTCATTAACATAAGTTTCCACTTGAATCCACCACGATCAAATATAAAAAGCATATCCCAATTCATTCTAGCTATACCTCCCAATTATACAATCACCTCATTTTGCAAAGTACGGTTGAACACTGTATCCCATGGGAACATACAATAGGCGGAGCCAAAAAAATAATTTCAGTGAGGTCAAATTCGTAAAAATTATTTTTGTGCGGTTAAAATTATATTTATGATATATTCTAGGGATAAATTACTATTTTTTGTGAAATAAAAATAGTATTTATAATAAATTATACGAGAATTTTTTTTAGTGGTCAATTGACCTACTGTGTCCAATGTCCCTCCGCCCTTGGACAGAGCCACGAGCATGGTGTGCCCCACGGCCCCCACCGGTGCAAAAATGAGGTTTCTGTATCTTATTTGATTTCAAGAGTAAAGGGCATGCAAGCGCAACACTGCAAAAAAAAAGCTAAAGAACTAACTAGAACTTGCATGGTAATAAGATGATTACAGAATTAAACAAATCTCATAAACAGAAACTTTGTGGTATTAAGCCGAACAAAGACTTCTTCAGAAGTCACCAGACCCCTAATAATCTGATAATTTTGACTAAAACATAAACTTACTCAAATAAGTACCTGACCAGATGCACTACCAGAAGCTGCCTTCCAACTTCAAGCCTCCGTAAACTCTAAAACCGTTACTAATGACAGCAGCAGACTACAAGCAGATATCCACCTGTTACCTGCACGCTCCACCCTTCCGCTCATTCTTTTGGAGGCAGTAGATACAAAATAAAATTTGTTATAATTAACATTTAATCTATTACACTATATACTCTTAATTTCTTGCCCAGCTAGTAAAGAGTGGGTGTACAAACAGTTCAAGACATAACAGATATAATTTCCTGCTGAAGACATGCAACAAATAATCACAGGAATTGACTTCAGTATGTCACAGAATGACAGAAATAATAAAACCTCCAGTTACGAAGCAAAAAAAAAATTGTTGAAAGCATGTAACATCATCAGCAATAATGGTGGAAAACTCAGGTCAGAAAGCATCTAAACATCATCCATTCGCATCTAATCGTCATCTGTCAATGAACGCCACTGCTAGACAAGGTATGATGAAGAATTTCACAAATAAGAAAAGAGATAATCCAAGCCGCCCAATGAAATAGGTAATACAGTGACTGGCATTCATCCTTTTGACAGCAGCACACAATTCTACAGCTACAACAGCAGAATCAGGAATCTTTACCCGTTGCAATACTCAAACAAAGCCCACGAGATCCCAGCAGAGATTGGATGTCACACAAACAGCTCCAAGACCTTCGGCCTCACAGCCTAAATCAGATCACAAGTGACATGTTTTGAATCCGATACAATTCATCCATCAAGGACCAACTCTCCAAACTACTACATAATCAATCTGTCTACCACCCGCGCTCCCCTGAAACTATACAATCATACTACTAATGGAAAATAATACAGGTGAATTTACTAAACCTTCCGAATATGGAAGAACAGCACTATCATCCACAATACTAAATTATTCAATCACAGAACACGAGAAACTATACATCTGCTGAACCTTACAATTTCAGAAGAACAGCAGCGCTATCTTCTACAATAATTGTATACTCGAGTCCAAGTTCCGCACGAGCAACTAGATGTTGCTTTGTTTTCTAGATTGTGAAATTAAAAGTTCTGATTATTGAAGAACATCAAGTGAATGTTAATGGAATTGAACTCACTTGGGTTATCGAAAATAAATAGACAATTCCTGTCATACCCCAACCTTTCCCTATTAATTACAACTCACCCAGCCACCCCTCTTTTTAATTTTTTTTCCATTAATTTTGTTTATTATTTTTTTAATCAACCACCCTTTTTTTTTCAATTTTGTTTAATTTATTTTTTTTTATTAATTTTTTTAAATCATTTTTTTTAATTATTTTTTCATCAATTTTTTTTAATTTTTAACGTCATAACCTCATACTCCCTTTAAATTAGATGTCATAACCTTTGTCACCATTTAAATTACCCCACCCCTTGACACATGTCAAACCTCCACTTCCCTTAAATGAGAGCTGTTTTTCTCCTGATACAACCCCCACCCCACCCCTACACAATTACCATCGTGCCCCTGACCCCAAACCCCCCACACAATTACCATTGTGCCCCTCACCCCCCTTTTCTCCTCCCCAACCGACCACCTTTTTTCAATTTTATTTTTTATGAAATTTATTTCTTTTCTTTATCAATTTTATTTTTCTTTTTTAATAAACAATTTTTTTATTATAAGTTTGTAATCTTTTATTTATTTTTTAGTTGTAATCTTTTGTTTATTTTTTATTATAAGTTTGTAATCTTTTGTAAATTTTTAGAATCATTATTTGTAAAAATTTTAAAATATAAACCAAAATAAAAAGTTATATATGAAAATACTAACAATTAGTAGGCAAACACACTAATAGCTTGCGAACAAATATTTTTTTTCAAATGAAAAGTCTTTTTGGTCAATATTTATTTATCCATCTTCAGGGAAGAGTACATGTAATACACAAAAAAGAGATAAATGAAAATATATAAACGAATACATATATGATCAAGTTAATAAATCTCAATCAAAAAAAAAATCTCAATCACCATCAATCATGCGTCCTCTTCCCCCTTAGCAGAATAATAGACCCGGATACATCCTATGTAACACAGGAGGAGACGGATTGATTCCTACACAACCAGTGTCTCTTGTATTACACACAATGTCTCATCTTAATGGCCTTGAGAATGTTATTCCACCAATGCCTATTATTCTGCTACGGGTTATTCCACCTTAGTCAGTGATTGGAATAGAAGAAACAAAACCTAATGCAT
>BRYE01000010.1:21015796-21018296 GCA_030159115.1 Actinidia arguta var. hypoleuca | reverse complement strand
CTTCAAGAATTGGCCACAGTTTAAATCTAAAATTTGAAAGTTTGTTTCCTTTCAAGACCTCGGATTCAAAACCTCCTAATTTTTATTAATTTTTTTTTAATTTTAATTAAATCCCTCAAATTAATCACAATATATATAAAAAATATATATATAATTTTTTAGTCACCTGGACAGTGTTTCAAGATATTGCATAAAGCAACATAAACAATTTGTAATCCTATAATTTCAAAATCCGTTAAACCAACCAACATTCATTTTGAATGAGGAAACAAGAGTCCAGGTGGATTCGAACCACCATCCTCCCAAGCGCCACAAAATTGCATTGCTTGGGCGCTCTTACCAATTTGAGCTTATGGATCCATCATTCTCGGGATAAATTACCAAAAAAAAAAAAACAGAATTGCCCATAAATTACAAAACAGAAATTTTTAAATGACCAAAATAAACCAAAAAATAAGTCAGGCTTCAAATGCAAATATAGCTCTATTTCCAAAACAGGTTTTTCAAAACAGACTTTGCACTACCCAACTGCTTTAAAACACACCCCTAAACAGCCTTCTGCGCCATACCGTTCTTCCAATTTCTGCCAAATATAGTGGCTTTAAAATTGCTCAAATTCAACAAATCCCCCTAGAATTTTTGAAAATATAAGACCGAGTATGGTTTCTTCATATTGTTCAACAAGATGATAAATGATAAAAATTGGATGATCCAATAATTTGGGACCATTAGATCATTTTTCATGTAAAGAGTTGTAATTCATGTAAAATTAGAAAGCAAAAGATTTGTTTAATAGGAAAAATGATCTTCCCGTGGCTAAAGCACCAAAATAAAAATCAACACCTCCAATGTAAACCACCATCCCTTGGCAGAAATGAAAACAAAATTCCATAGCCAAGGCTCGTCATATTTAGCCTTCAGTTTATCAGAAAGTCTATCAATTTTTCATAAACATCAAGATGTCAAAACCAGTTTTACAAAATAGTTTTTAAGGAAATCGAAAGTTTTTGACTGTTTACAAGAATAATTTTGTGGATTTTTTTCAAGAAAATAACCATTTTTAAAAAAATATATATATAAAAAAGGATGTCTAAGAATTCTCTTAAAATATTTTCATTTTTTTTGAATTACACAAACCAAAAATGTTTTTGTTCTCAAAAACAATTTCAGAAAAGTACTTCGAAAAAGTACTTCTAAATACTAAAACCACTCGGGACTCATTTTCTGAAACCATCAACCGTCAATTAAACTAAAGGTCTAAACAACAACTCTTTTGCTCAACACTTATCATCAAAATGTCTAAAGTCAAACTCCCAAAACATGAATTTCAAACTTAAAAAAATGTCCTCATAAACAAGAAATGATTTGGAAGCCATTTAGGAAAACTTGATATATTACCAAACAAAGTACTCTATACTCGCACGAGTATAGATCAGTATAGATCATCCCTCGTGTACCTAGCTATATTCATTTTTAAATTACCTAAGCATATGCAATTTAATATAATTTTGATAGCAACCAAAATACTAAATCTGAAGGATCCAATGTAATTTCTGAACAAATTTCAAATTCTCAAATGCATCCAGTGAGGAATAAATAAGTTGAAGAAATTTTAATGCAAGAAAACATTTTTCGCATTATTTTCCTATCACGTCATAATATTAACTTGAGACGTTATACAGTTCCTCCTTTTGTTCCTCATCAAAAGGAGAGAGAGAGAGAGAGAGTGTGCTCTGGCGTAATAACCGTTGAGGCTTGAACCCAGCAAAAATGACAACCAATTATAAAGAGTGGCAAAGTACAAATGACACAAGCACAGCAAGCTATATTGCGAAGAGTGGCTTCATAAACATAAGTTTCCACTTGAATCCACCACGACGCAAATCTCAATTCATTCAAGCCAAACCTCCCAATTATACGACCACAACATTTTGCAAAGTACGGTTGCACACTATATCCCGTGGGAACATACATTTTTTGTAAGGCAAAGCCACAAGCATGATGTGCACCACCAGTGCAAAAATGAGGTTTCCGTAGCTTATTTGATTTCAAAAGTAAAAGGGCAGGCAAGCACGAGACTGCAAAACAAGCTATAAGAACTAACTACAACTTGAATGGTAATAACATGATTACAGAACTAAACATACCTCATAAACAGAAACTTCGTGGTATTAAGCCGGACAAAGACTTCTTCAGAAACTCAGCAATTACTCAAATAAGAAGTACCTGATCAGATGCACTACCAGAAGCTGCCTTCCAACTTCAAGCCTCCGTAAACCATAAACCGTAACTAATGAAAGAAGTAAAGTACAAGCAGATATCCACCCGTTACCTGCATTCTTTTGGAGGCAGTGGGTTCAAAATAAAAATTGTTATAATTAACATTTAATCTATTACACTATACGCGTAAGTACTTGCCCAGCTAGTAGAGGTAGAGAGTGAATGTACAAACAGTTCCAAGACAAAACACCCAAGAATCTAAGATATAATTTCCTACTGA
>BRYE01000010.1:20973073-20975573 GCA_030159115.1 Actinidia arguta var. hypoleuca | reverse complement strand
AATGGATTCGGTATCAACATAACATGAACATTTCACTTCCTATTTCGAAACAAGGAACATCAAATATGGATGATCAACCAACAAAAAGCAGCCTTCATTTGATTGATTTCGGCATCCAAAAGCTTCAATTTCTTCCTCCACTTGAAACACAGACCAAAGGAATCCGAAAACGAACAGTACTCTTCAAATGGAAAAAGCTGCAACATACAAAGATAAATTACGAACGAAACCATGTCTTGAAATCCAAATGAAAGACGATACCGTAATAAGCCGCAACAAGTGCATTGCTTGAAACTTGAAAGTGAAAATGCACTCGTATAATGGTAACTACACTTCATACACACTTCATAACAAAATAGAATTACGAATTGGAGAGAGACGACCTCAAATATTTAATACCTCAAATATTTAATCTGGTGCATTTCCTAAATTGTAAAAACTAATCATATGCTTGGGAAGAATTGTGTTCATTTTCCAGCTTTGCAAAAAAAATTTCAAAACCTAGTTAAGAGGTAGCAATCTATAGAACTCTTTACCTTCGATTTCGTGGCAAGGTGACAAGTAAAAACAGAAATATGACAACATAAACATGTGATTCAACCAAAATTCCAAAACTCATTTTGCTTAGAAGAAGCATTGAACATCTAATCATAGACAATTCATATGTCCAGACATAATTTTAGCAACTTCATCACAGCAGACAGATAGTGCGTAACATACAAAACTAAACAGCAATCAAAGAATATTACAAGCGTGTAACAATCTGGAAGATTAAAAAACACGAACTTGAACAAATGTAAAATCAAATATAAAGCTCAGAGATGTTCCACACAGTGGAAATTTGCAGACAATCAACACGGCATCAGATTCAGACCGCCCGTCTGCTTTTTCTCATCATTGAAAGAAGATACAATAACTTCATACCCACCTTTCAAATTAACAGTACAACATCTGTTTCATTCATTACAATAAAGAAATTAGACAACCGAGGAATTTAAATAAATATTAAAAGCCATTCAATCTTAGAAAGAACATATTTTTATTTAAGATATGGCATCAGATAATAAGCGGAGTTAGTAGTCTACATCAAGACTTTCAGTGTAAAGGATAAGATTATTTGCATCATTTGCCTTCCCTTTCTTCAAATTAACACAAATCTAAAATGAACAATTGCCCTGGAAGCATAAAGCATCCATTAAATCAATTACCAAAAACAATTACTTAAACTAGGGTTTCATATTATTTCTGATTAGAGCAATACTTGTATAGCTTTCATATGTATTTATTTAAAACAAATACACTTCAATACAAGTGTTGAACATTCACTTGGAGATCACAAATTGAATTCAAACTTTTCATTTGAACACTCAAGACTTGTAGAAAATAAAAGGAAAGTAAAAGCAATCCACCAAACATAGATAAAAATAGTTTTCAGTTTCAATTTTGCAAATAGTTTTCATAAATTTTGTTTCTGACAGTTTCCAAAACTTGTTTCCTGAGAATTACCCAGACAACGTATCATTTTTTAAAAACAATTAGAAAGACGATTTCAAATCTCCACAAACCATTTCTGCTTAGAAAAATGTAAGCTATGAAGACACTTAATGTTTTTGTTCCAAAACAGTTTCTAAAAAGTGTGATGCAAAATTGATTCAAGCAACAAAAAATTAAAATTTTACGAACCAACATCGAAACCCAGACACGAAAATCCAATAAGGAAATCAAGCAAACAGATCGAAGATAAACAAGTCAGATTTGGCATCAGACAATAAGCGGAGTTAATTAATCAACACGATTAAATCAGTGTGTAGGATAAGATAACATTCATCATCTGCCAATTTCACAAACACAAAAGAAATCACCAAAAAATAAGAGAGAGAGATTGAATAATTTATATTGGTAGATCCATTTGACGCTAAGGCAATGAAAAAAAATCCATGGGCTGGTAAGCCAACCTTGTCAGTTTCTGCATCAGTTATATCTCCTTGCACATTCAAAAATTGCAGTACAAGAAGAGGGTAAACAAATGCAAACAACAGCAACAAATGTATACCAAAAGAAACACACAAAATCAAAGAGCGTCGAACCAAAAGAACAACAAATCTGAATTATCAAACTCGGCAACTATAAATACATATATACACATATATATAGACTGAGACAAAGAAAGCAAAGAAAATCACACACACACACACACACACACACACACACATATAAAAACAAAGAAAAAACTACGCACCTAAAGAATCGACTGAGAGGAAATATGTGCCTCGTAGGGACGGCGAGATTGAGAATGACAGAGAACAGGGTTTAAATAGGGGTTTTAGACTATTATTAGGGTTTTTGCCCTGCCTTGGGCCTAAGGAGGTTGGGCCTGAAAGATCCAATTGTTTTGGACTTAGAAGTCTAGCCAATGAATAGGGCCCGGAAAACTGAGGATCTTATGAGGTTGGGCCTGTAAGATCCAACTGCTTGAAACTCTTTTTATTTTATTTTTTCT
>BRYE01000010.1:20965573-20968073 GCA_030159115.1 Actinidia arguta var. hypoleuca | reverse complement strand
GTCAAATTATAGCATTAAAATGTTAAAAAAAATCCTTTGTTTATCAAATGAATTAACAAATCTTTCATGGGAATATTCACAAGAGAATTGATCTGTTTCATTACAATATTCACAGAAGAATTTGTTCTCTTAAACCTTGATTTAGTCAGTTATTAGCATGCTAAGTCCTGCCACACCCCCAGCCGGCCTCTCTCTCTCTCTCTCTCTCTCCCCCCCCCCCCCCCCCCCCCCCCTCTCTCTGTCTGCATACATCAACATTTAGATAGATAGATAGATTATATCTATATACATATGTATATCTATATATATATGTGTCCACATCAAAGCATGTTGTATAGGTGTATATAAACATCACTAGCTTTGAGCTCCACATAACTCAAAATCTCACTCTCTCTCTCCCTTTTATCGTTTCAAATATGAAGCGCTTCAAACTTCGCCTCTCCTTATCTTCGCTCCAATTCTGTCGACCGTCGTCTTTCCCAGAAAGCCCATCCCAGTACCCGTCTTCTTTTTTCAACCCTAAATCATTCGACATCTCTTACCCTAACATCCCACGGCCACCACCCTCCACACCGTGCCATCCTCCCCCTAAACACCACGCGTCATCGAAGACCACACACCTTGTGTCATCACCAAAATGTAAGAATTTATCCTGATTGGGTTATTATTGGTTGTTTATTTTAGTTAGTGCATTTTAGTAATTTTTCTAAAATTTTCCAATCCCTCTATCAAAGACAATATGGAAAAATAGAAAAAAAAATGGCAAAAAATAGAAAGTTACATAAATAATCTAACGAAAAGGTGCAACTTATCATAGAAGGGGCCAAAGTAGTAGTATTAATTTTACAGGGTTTGTTCACGTTGTGTTTTAATTTCTAGTATGTTGATCCTGTAGCTTACCCGAAGAACCCAGCTATGAAGGAACAAGCTAAGCCATGTCGTAAATTGGAGGACGGGTCGGGAGAACAACGCAAGCCTCACCGTAAACCAGACGACAAATCAGGAGACGGAAAGGTGAAGGAGAGCTTTGCAGTGGTGAAGAGGTCGGAAGACCCCTATGCGGACTTCAAGAGGTCGATGCTGGAGATGATACTCGAGAAGAAGCTGTTTGGGGTCGATGACTTGGAGGAGCTGCTGCTCTGCTTTCTCTCTCTAAACTCGCAGCGCCACCACGCCGCCATCGTGGAGGCGTTTGTCGAGATTTGGGAGGTCTTGTTCTGCGAAACTCGCAAGTGTAAACGTGCGTGAGAGGGTGGTCATTTGGAGAAGACCATGGTGGAGAAATATTGAAATGAAATGAAATGAAGACTGTTTAAGTAATTATTCATTAATTTTAGTGTTTATTGTTTTTTTAGGAAACCTAGTAATCATTTGTGATTTTTTTACTAATTCATGATTAAAAATCTAAAAAAAAAATAGTCATCCCAAATGAGACAATTTGATTTTTAACTAGGCCAAACAGAACCTATACGTTATGCAAAGATTATTAATGCTAAAAATAATGTATTTTCTCTGTTTCAATTTTTACACAAAAACAAGTAGAAAAAGCGGTGTGATAACAAAATAGTTGTCAAAATTCATTTAGCACGCACCATAACATTTGCGCAATAAAAGTAATGTTATACAAACATAAAATTTCTATTGCCAAATTGGCTTTTTCTTCGTTTTTATTTTTTTTGAGTTCCGTTTCGTTAAACTAATCACGACTGCTTATAATTTATTTTTAAACCACCTTTTGTTTGATGCAATTTTTGCAAATGTTTTGTAAAATATTAAAAGTAACGTAAGGCTGTATTTATTTGAATCAAAAATTTGGAGAGAGAAAATGAAATGAAAGTAGAAAAGTTAGGCGATCTAGCCGTTTAAGATTATTGGATTATCTACTATTTTTATTTCCATTTTTTTCTTCTTACCAAACCCTTATTCCAAACATAGCCTAAATAAATTGAAAAAAACTCTAGCTTCGTGGGCATCATCACTTGTTGGAGTATCTGGGTTTTTCCTAACTTCCAAATTCTCTGAGCAGCTTCTGTGGACTTGGTTGAGGTCTCTTAATTTTTACTTGTGTTTTTCTTGCATGTAGTTTGATAGTTTTAGTAGTTGTTTTATTATGTGCTGAGATGTTAATTTTTGTTTTTGCTTTCTTTTGATGTTTTTTTGCCTTTGTCTTAGTCCTCTTGTTTTTATGCACTATTTGAGTTGAAAATAAAAAATAAAAAAATTATTTTATTTAATAATTTGTTAAGGAAATAAAAGAAACTGCATTTGCACTATTGGAATAGAATTTTGCTATGAACAATGCATTTTATTCGGTGCATACTCACGTAGAATGTGCCTCCGTGCGAGTCTCACCATATATGAGTATGCACTACATAAAAGGGTATTCTTTGAAGATTGTTATGGACTCTATTTATTTTTTTAAAATTTTGCTTCGATTATGTAGATTCTGGTAGGTGTTTTAATTTTGTGGAGGCGGTGTAGGGGTTTGGGTGGGTGTGGT
>BRYE01000010.1:20945573-20950573 GCA_030159115.1 Actinidia arguta var. hypoleuca | reverse complement strand
GGAATAGGGTGTGGGTCAAGGATTTCTTTTATATGTAATATTATAAAAATATCCTAATATCTTAAATAGAAAAAAAGTAAACTGCTTGCTAATCAAGCCAAAATCACAAAATTAAAAAAATATCAAAAATAAAAATTCTAAAAAATTTGAGTTTAAGGTCAAATCTGGAAAATATAAAGAAAAAGAAACATGATCCAAAAATCCCCACACAAATAGGAATTCAAAATGAAGGAGATATTGGGTGGTCAATTATTATAATAAACGACATTATTTTTCTTTCAAAGGCCTAAACGAGAGAATCTTGTCGAAATTCATCGATAGTCACAGCAAAACGACGAGTATTGATCTTTGGGCCATTTTTCATCAAATATGACTGAACTCGACCCAAAACTCCAACGCTCCAAACTCCGCCAAATTACTATTTTACCATTAAACGGTCAAAACTTTCCATAAACGCATATCCAATAAGCTTTGCATCACTAGTGACTTTCACATTACTTTCGTTTTTCTCTAATTGCGCTCTATTTGTTATCTTGTTAACGTAAATTTATCCAAATATCAGCTTTTATACAAATATTTTCACTATATACAAGGATATTCTAGCAAATTCAATCTAATAAAGATAATATATATAATACAATTAAAGAAGAAGAAAATATAAAAATCAATTTCCTAACATAAAAGGATAAAAAAATTTGAGTTAGAATCCACAAATCTATCAAGCAAATGGCAAGTGACTTCTCTCCCTATTCAGGCAGACAGACAGACACCCAGAGGAATCGATCAAGTACCCGTTGACTCCCATAGGGTTTGGCTACAATTACTTTTGATCTTTGCAAGTTATGTGACCCCACAACCCCTCACTTCATCTCCAAAGCTTAATCATAGCAACGGCTCTAATTATGGCAAAGTGTGGGAAAGCATATGTCTTTTACAGTAAAGTCCAAAAGTTCAGAGTTGGGTGATGGAGATTCAGGGGATATGGGAATCAGAAAAGGAAAAAAATTAGATAATAATCAAACATGGAATGATCACTTCTTTGTTATGAATGGTGAGTTTCTCACTCATCATGATCCTTTTTGACATTTTTTTATCAGTTGTTGTGGACCTTCCGCCATCCTCACAGCTGTCGTCCCTAACCACATCTTGAGTTACTAGTGGATAGGGGTGTAATTAACTTTGGTAGCGAGTGAATAGAATCAACAGTAAGTTATTCAAGTTTAGTGTGAAAATTTATTAAGTTTTAAAAATATATTTAAATTTAATTTATTTATTAAGTGAACAAATTTTAAAAGAGTTTTAGTCGAGTTGATCACGAGTTGAACTTGAGTAGTTTGAATTTCTTAAACATGATAAGTTTCTTAAACCAAGTAGTAAATTATTCAAATTTGATTTAAAAACTTAATTATGAGATTTTAAAATATGTCCGAGCTTGATTTGTTTATAAAGATAACTAATCTTAAATGAGCTTTTAACGAGTCGATCAAAAATAATTTAATTTATTTATCACCACTATTGCTAGTGCAGGACCCGCCCAACCCAAGACTGCCCATATACATCATGTAGTATGGTTGTTCACGAATTGGGCGGATTGAGTTTGACCATAATCCATCAACTACCCTCAAGGTGGGAATCACAAGATCCAGTTCCAACTGAACCCTTTAATCAAATTGCTCGTCACAGGTTAGCGGGTTGCGATTGTTTTGATCTGATTGATTTGCAGAGGTTTCTCAAAGAATTTTTAGGGTCAATCACTGAATCTGACCTTTTCCTTTATTCAACACCAATAGAACTCAAACTACGATAACTCTAGTTTATGTCGAGGTTTCTGAAAGAATTTTTTTTTTTCTTTCTAAACCAACTTAAAGTGCAGGTTATGCGGAGGTCACCAGGTGGTACCTAAGTTTTCAGAGGACGCATGAAGGTGCATTGGTTCAACCTCCTTAGAGACTGCTATGATCGCGAACAGAGTACGTCTCCACAAAAGACATGGCTGTTGTTGTTGTAGTAAATAGCCCTATTAAAATAGAGTGAGAAAGAGAGAAGGGGAGGCTTGTATCGGGTCACGAGTCGGACGGGTCAGATTCGGCCATAATCCGTGAATCGCTTGAATCCATTTGGATTTCTTGATTCGAAACCCGTATTCGACCGTTCAATAGCTCGAAATCATCCGTTGGCTTGAAATTCGGATTGGTCAGGTTGCGTTCGGCGGATGAATCGAATTTTTGAGCAGCCCTATCAAGTAGGGCATGGACTTGGAGGTTAAAGCCAAAAGCCCAGCTCCAACCGTGGTTTCAAAGCCTGCTCAAGCAAAAAAGCGGAACACCAAAAAACTGTAAACATAAGTTTTGGTAAATTTAGGACCGGACCCACCTGAGCCCAAGCCAGGGCCAAATTTATATAGTCCTACTTGTGAAAATGACAGTAAGGATGTGCACGGGCTAAGTTTAGCGGGTTGAGTGTAAAAGTTTCACTTAACTTGTTTTGGGGGTGTATGTATGTTTTCTACGTAGATTGTGATTGGTTAGATACTTAGATGGAATGAATTTTATAAAGAATTGAATAAAAATTAGAATTGAATTGAATTGAATTGAAATAAAATGTTGTAGGAATAATCATTTTAAACTAGTAAGAAAAATAAATAGAATGAACAATTTTTTTTATTACCTTATGATAATGGTAATTCTTATATTATAGTGAATGATTATTCCAATAGAATGACCATTAATTTTTATCTATTCTCATTTTATCTAGCCAAACATAGCCTTAGTGTTGTCATGCCAACTTTCAAGACTGGCAGATTGGTTATTTTCGACTCGATAAGTTGTTCAAGTTGGAAATGATTTAATATTAATGAAAAACTTGACAATACTAAACCAATTTCATTTTTTGTGTTAAGAAAGTTTACAGAAAAACTATTTTTTAAATGGTATTTATAAAGTGAATTATTTTCAAAAATAGTTGGGTAAATTTTATTTATCTTCACTCAGGTTTATAATAAATATAACCATATCTTATGTGATTTTCAAAATAACATTGACCTCTCTTATTTCTAAAATTAATGTTAAGATTATCCTTTGACCTAATTTTTATGAAAAAATAAAAAAAAATACTTTTTAATTTAGGACTTCAATTTTTTTTCTCAATACACCAATTGAAATAAGCAAAGTTTATTTTTTTAAACATGTTTAGATTAGGAACACTTAAAAAGTAAATATTTAGATTATTTAAAAAAAATAAAATAAAATTTTAAGTACATTTTTGTTAGAAGTACTTAAAAAATAAATATTTAGATAATATTTTTTAAGTACTTATTAATAAAAATAAGAATGGAGTAGTTTACATGTAAATGGTGTTTTAAAAAATAATATTTATTTATTTTAATAGATGTATTGAGAAAAAAAATTGAAAGTCCTAAACCAAATTATAAGTTTATTATTTTTGCATAAAAATTAACTTTAAGAAATAATCTTGATATTTATTTTAAAAATAAAGAATGTCAGTACTTTTTTTAAAAAATAATAATAATAATTTTATTTATTAAAAATATCATAAAGTTCAGTGAAATTTACCCAAAATTGCTTTCAAAATAGTGGAAGCCTTTTATGGGTATGGGGTAGTGATGGCTACTATACTACAAAAAGGAAATCTCATCCAATCTAATTGGTCGGTGGAGCTACTAATTAAAGTTCCAACTAATTTTTTTCTTTGGTAAATTACATTGATCTCCCCTGAATTTCATTGAAAAAGCACTTTTACCACCTCTTGTTCTCTGAAATACCACTTTGCTTGTTTACTTTACAAAAATAAGTAAAAGTTTACCCGTTCAATTGGTCGTGGTGGTTGATTTAGGTAGCGGTAGGGTTGATTTAGTTAATCGAACATAGTTCTCGACGAAGGGATTGGTTTGTGATGTTGACAAGCTGTGACAATCAAGAGAGTTTGCATATGACTGTTGTGGTGGACTATGGGTGGGGGGTGGCTGTGATGGTCATTTTCGACAATGGTGATGTTTTTCATGGGGGTGGTAGAAGCTAGGCAAAGGAGGAGACAGGAAGAGGCAGGGAGAAGAGGAGGCGATGGTGATTGAAATGTTATCTTCTCCTATGAAAGAAGATTGAATAAGAAAAGAAGCGTAGAATGGTCATTTATCATCTTGGACTTGACATGGGGGAATGGTGTTTCATAAAACAAGAGTGAAGATAGTGTAATTTCACTAGAATCCAAGGGAGCTCCCTGTAATTTACCTTTTTTCTTTAGCATTATTGTACATCAACTCTTAGCAGATTGGGTTTATCTAATTACTCCATAGCATTATCAAGACAATGACTTGACCGATCAATAAACTATTTTTCTTTGTATTTACTTTGAGTGGTCAAACCCAAGCTGATATTTAATAGGCATTTATTTTGCCATTAATAGCAATTCTTTTGAATATCTATTAGTTTTCCATTTTGGGAGGGGGATTTAGTTTTAGAAACCAAGAAATAGGTAAATTTCTTTCGATTTCTTTTGAGTTTTCTAAAAAATATAATCATCTTTCATATAGTTCTTAAAATAGCAATGATTTTTTTAAAAAAAAATTATTATCAAGATTTGTCTTTGAGCGTTAAATTTTTGATATAAATGACCAAAGTGCCCTTGAATATAGGGCTTTCCTTTTTCTTTTATTAATTCACTAATTAAACTAGATATAGTTTCTCCTTAACCCCCAATAAAAACACCCCTATTTATTCATATTCTCTTATCCGAACAAATTTTTTTTCTAATTTATTATTTTCTTTTGTAATAAAAACTAAAAAAATAGTAAGACATGATCAATTTTCTTTTTGTAATAATTTTGTTCAATTTAATAATAAAATTTATTTGTTATTTATGTTTAAACTAGTAGCACTTCAAAAGTAAATATTTAGTTCATTTTTCTTTTAACAAAGTAATAATTGATAAAAAAAAAGATGAGGTAGCTTATGAATAAATGGCGATATTATATATATATATAA
>BRYE01000010.1:20930573-20933073 GCA_030159115.1 Actinidia arguta var. hypoleuca | reverse complement strand
GATCGGACAAATAATTTTGTATATGTGAGATTATGCTGCCTCGGGAGGGGTATGACTCTTTGTTCGGGACTAAATTTAGAAATCAAATTAATTTTTTACTTTTATTAGTTTAAATAGTCCGAAGACTAATAATTAGAGTTAAGTAATCTGGAAATTATTAGTTTGAAAACTACTTATTCAGTCTAACAAACAAACGATGCCTTATTATGCTAACGGGGGAGGAGTGGGCCGTTCATAGGAGGATCACGAGCCAGGCCTTTAACATGGAAAGCCTTTAACATGGAAAGAGTGAAGGTGATCTATCGGTCTATCTAAGGTACTGTTTGGCCCACTGTTTTTTTTTAAAAAAAATTTAGTTGTTTTAGGTTTTGATTTTTTGTTGTGTGAATTTTTTTCACTAGTTTACCAAAATTTTATATTGTTTCGGTTCATTTATCAGCAAAAAAAATCTAAAAAAAAATATTTTCTCCCAAATTAGATTTTTTAAAATATTTTAAAACTCCTTCCTATTAAGATGAACCAAAAAATTATAAAATTTTTAACAAACAATTAAAAAAAATCCGAAAAAATTCAAAAATTGAAGCAACTATTTTATTTTATATATAAAAAAATAAAAATGAAGTTTGGATCCTCTTAAGTGGGAGTTTGGTAAAGTGGTCTTGATCTTCAAGACCAAAAAATTAGGGCAATACTACAGTCGTCGAAGAGTTTATCGAATGCACCAAAATGATGTCGTTTTGGTACATTCGATAAACTGTAGCACTGTCCTTTTAATTAATTACTAAAACAACATCGTCTCATACTGATCCGAATCCATAAAAAGGGGCCTGAAACTGACCTATATCTCAAGTATACATTTTTAATGTCATCAATTTATCATGGAGTGCTGTACTATTTTTTCGTTTTTATTGTTATTATGTGAAATTACAAAATAAGCTTTTCATTAAATAATTCATCATAATTATTGCACAAAAAGAAGGGCGGTTTTATAATTTTGCATAATATAAAAAAATTACACTTGTACACAAAAAAATACACTCTATCGTGTATTTCAATGCACTTTTACGAAAAATAAAATTTTGGTGCTGTTTTATAATGACAGGGTTGGGAGCCAGAAACGGTGCCTAGTACCATGAAGATGTTTGAGAAGTGGGGGGAAGAGAGAGGAGGGAGGGATGAATTCGAGTTGGAGGTGCACAAAGAACTACAAAACCTCTTCGCGGACATTATATTTCGGACCACCTTTTGAAGTAGTTTCGAGGAGGGAAATCGCATTTTCGAATTGCAAGAATGCCAAATAAGTCTCGCGTTAGAGGCTTTAAGGCGCGTCTATATTCCTGAATTCAGGTGACGGTTATATGACTGCTCGGCATAGGACAAAAAATGGAAAATTCGTGCTTCTATAACGTGATATGCTATTATAGCTATTTAGATTTATTAACAACTTTGAGCCTCCATTTCTAAATGATACACACGACTTAAAATAGAAATGAACTTTCACCACTTCTTAGTCCAGCATCTTAGCCAGTCACGGAAAAGCACAATTATTCTCCATGTACGGGTGTCGGGTGTGGATATTTGTCCAAGTGTCGGAGCCATCAAATTCTCATTTCAATGCTACGTGGATACGGAAAAATATTTATATTTTTTAATATATTTCTTTTATTTTCAAATTAAGTAGTATTTACAAGGTGTCATAATGTATTTCATGTATAATTTGATAGCTTTAACATATTTTCTTTGTGAACTTGAATTATTATATATGCTTCTTAGGTGAGTATTGAACTAAAAATCTCGGACACATCTCGTACCCTTATCCGATTGTCGAGTTTTATTTTATTTGTGAACTTGAATTATTATATATGCTTCTTAGGTGAGTATTGAACTAAAAATCTCGGACACATCTTGTACCCTTATCTGATTGTCGAGTTTTCGACATAGGTATTTTCTACTTTTAGGAGAGTTCATGTAACATAGGTGAGGGAATAAATTGAATCGAGAGTAGTTTTTGAAGACTTTTCATATGACATGCACAGCAGAAAAATTACCATGCACTAAAGCCATAAGTAGTCAGTGGCGGAGCCAGAAAAAAATTTCAGGAGGGGCAACTGTTAAATTTTTTTTTTTGAGGGGGGCATTTATAATTTTGAGGGGGGGCAAATTGAAAATTTTTTCTAGAACTATAGGCAAAATTTTTTTTTTTCCAAACTTGAGGGGGGCAACTGCCCCTCCTCAGCCTTATGTGGCTCCGCCCCTGCAAGTAGTAATAAATCATTTACTAGATTAGCATGACTCGGAATACAATGCTATGTACTCCGGAAAATACATCAAACAGTATTCATAAAACAAGTGTACGGTCTATGTTTTATGGGTACTGATTGAGATAACTTTTTCTAGATACATAGTATTTCTATTTGTAAGCCATCTCCAATCTTTGCACTAGTTTTTCGAAAAAATTATTTGGTTGACATTTTTTGAAATTTATTTTCTGGGAATTTCT
>BRYE01000010.1:20880573-20883073 GCA_030159115.1 Actinidia arguta var. hypoleuca | reverse complement strand
TATTATTAGTGGTTCAATAATTTAATCCCAAGGGTATACTAGAATAGTACGCTGCTTCATGGAGCGTCATTGGCTTAAATAGTACAATTCATTATTTTTTTATTTGAATTATAATCAACATGTGTGTATATGTCATTTATTGATCGAGATAGAGCATTGTTCTAAGTGCACCTGACAATCTCTTATTATATAATTTGAAATACAGACGCCCCCAAACCTATCTTGGTTATGAAAAACATTCATTTTGGTAGAATCTTATGAAGTTTAAGTAGAATCTTATTAGTGGTTCGAGTGGCGGCGAGTACGATTTGCGTGAACGATTTTTTTCATTTGGCTGTGGGGCAAAAGCAACATTGGTTCCATGAGAGGTGGTCCTGGTCTCTCTTTTTTCTCTCGCGCGCACATAGTGGGGTTGCCACTGTTGGTTTTAGGTTGTGGTGGCGGTGGGCTCTCTCTGATTTTTTTTTTTTTCGAGGGGGGGGGGGGGACCGGAGGTAGTGTTTTTTGAGTGGCGGCAACGGCAACGGCAACGGCTATGGTATTGATGAGTTGGAGTTGGGTTTTGGTTTTGGCATTGGTGGGGTGGGGATTGGCGATGGTGATTTTGAGTGGTGGTAGTGGCTGTGTGGCAGTGGTGAGTTAGGAGTTGAGTTTTCACTAGTGAATAATGAGATTATCCCCTTATTAATCGACCTAAAATACAAAATTATTAAAAAAGTATTCACACCATCAAATTATATTTTTCTTAATAAAATAAATCGTCCCACCTCAAAATTGGGTGATAGAAGTGCTCATCTTATAGAATCTTGTGAAAAAGATTAGACTAATCAGATAATGGTATTTATACCCTATTTTCTTGCTTTACGACAAGGGCGTTACAGAAAGGACTGGCCTTTCAACTTTGTGATCATTACATTACACATGGTAAGCCAACATGTCTGCTTTTCCAACGACTGTTCCTTCCTAGACTTCCCAATCCAACGGCTAGATTTGCACCAAAGTCATCCAACGACCGGCGTTTCAGTCATCCGATATCGACGATCCGTGTTGCACTACTATGGCGGGAAAACATTGTTAGCCTGATTTATTTATTTTTAATACTTTTTTTAAGAGATTTCATAGTTTATTTGTTTTTAAAATTGCAGATCATTCCCTTATTTTTTGAAATATTACAGACCAGCCCTTTTGATTAAGCTATTGTTAATGAAATGAAGGGAAGAATCTCACATTAGTATATCAACGCAACTCCACTTGTCAAAGAACAAAAGCTAATTTTTGACTAGTTACAACGTTCAAATTCCAAACAAGGCGATTTTGATATGATATGGCAAACCAATGTTGTTTTAGTAAAATCAACGTTTATGTCATTTTTTAACTACTGGTTTCAACTCTGTAAAACATAAATAAATAAATAAAACTCTAGTAATTATGTTGTGGCTTTTGTTGAATTGGAAGAATTTGGAAGCCTTATGCCAAATTTAACACATAATAAGGCAAAACTACAATTTGTCTACTTTATCTTGGCCTAGATAGGAAGTATTGTGAAGTTTAGCAACAAAACTTTCTTATCTTAGAAATGGTTTAATAAATAAAATCAAAAAATAGGGTATAAAGTTACTTTACCACTATAATTACTTATTATCGACTAAGAATACTATGTCCCAAAACTATCAATTCAGTATTCTAATATACTTGTAGCCGTGAGATTCTGTTGAGAATCTCAATACGAGTACTATGCAAAAAGGCATAATACAAAGGCTATAAGTACATTAGGACAGGGGGTTGACAAATTTCGAAATCGATGGTCCCATTCCCTTTGTCATCTCGAAAGTTTTCAATTTTAATCTTTTCAAAATCAGTCATCCAAGCAAGTTCTCACCTATTAGTGAACCGTATCAATTGTATGGAGTGTGAATCCGTACCACCACTAACGTGCGTGTTTGCAATTTACCGTTGCATAAATTAAATAAAAATATCTAATTCCATTATTACCCCTTTAGTTAAGCCTTGTCATCACAACGTTGATGTGAGAAGAACGTTATTGTAATTTAATAAATAAAGAGGGAAGTCCGTATAATTACGTAGGACTCACAGAAGGTTCTTGTAATTACGAGATTTAAAAAGAAGATATATAAAAATATATTTATTAATATATAGATATAATTAAAATACATATAAGATTATTGACGTTATAAAAATGGTATTGGGAGAGACAGGTGTGCGGGTGTCGGATAAGACAACACCGACGGCAGGTAAAACCGTAGCGTCCCCACCGGTCCCCACTTCTGAACTTCCGGTTACCGTTATCCGACGTCACTATTCACGCCGTTACCTTTTGTTGTTTGTCGACTTTGTCCCCTCCTTTATGAAGACCAATTACAAAGCCGACCGAAAAATAGGAAATAAAGAGCTGTTCCTGCCATGCGTCATAGGTTTTATTGGTTTAGGTCTAGTTTGATTTAGTTTTTAAAATATTTTTTAGTGTTTTTGATTTTTTAGT
>BRYE01000010.1:20868073-20870573 GCA_030159115.1 Actinidia arguta var. hypoleuca | reverse complement strand
CTCCTTGGAGCGAGGCCAGTCCGTCGGTGGTAGGAGGAGGTGAAACGGTGGCCGAAGGTAGTTGGGTTGGTGAAAGGTGGCGGCGGGTGTGCATACGGCAATGAGTTGGAGTATCGGTACAGAGGAGGGATGAGGGGAGGGTGAGGTTAGAGAGAGTTGGAGGAGGTGGTGAGAGAGTGGCGGGTGGTGGTAACCGGTGGAGAGAGATGTTGGACTGGTGGTGGTCCCTCTCTCTCTTCCCCTCTTCTCGGTTCTCTCTCTTTCCTTTGTCTCTTTGATCTCATCTCATAACTCAAAAACACCCACCCACCCAAAAACATACACCTAATCAAAATCATAAGGTGAGATGGGTTTCGGTCACATTCTGATATAAAATTTTGGCATTGAAAAATTCTATAAAAATTTACGAACATTTCTCTCAGCAAGAATTTCATTCCAATAGTTTATACAAAATATAGGTTTAAGAATATAATTATATACATAATTAAATAATTATAAAATTTAACAGATTTTTTAATCTATACACTTAGTTCAAATTAGCTCAAAATCAATACCCAATCACTGAAATTATAAAATAAATACGTAAATAAAGATAATTAAAAGATCCTGGTGTTATAAAAATAGTTTTTTATGCAAATTTCTCAGTGCAAAATAGTAGATTTTTTAAAATTCTCAGTGCAAAACTTGAAAATTCTGAGTCCAAAACAATAAGTTTTTGAAAATTTTCAGTACAAAATAATATGATTATAAAAATTGTTCGGCTTATGAAAAATCTTTATGGAAAAGTAGGTTTTTAAAAAATTCACAGTGAAAAACAGTAGAATTTTGAACCTTCTAAGTGCAAAATAGTGTCCTTTTGAAAATTATTAGTGCAAAATATTAGCTTTTTGAAAATTCTTAGTACAAGATATTATGATTTTGAAAATTCTCAATGCAAAATAGTGGGATGTTGATAATTTTCAAAACACTACTATTTTGCACTGAGAATTTTTAAAATTTTATTGTTTTGCATTAGGAATTTTTAAAAACCAACTGTTTTGCATTGGAAAATTTTAAAATTTTATTGTTTTGCCGTGAGAATTTTCAAAATTTGCACTAAGAATTTTTAAAATTCCATAGTTTTGAACTGAGAATTACTAGTTACAAAAAACCAACAATGATTTTTAATTTTCACTGAAACTATGGTTAGATTAACTATTTAGTGAGGTAGAAGGAAAATAAAAGAAAAAAATTAGGACATCTAACAGCCTTTCCGACGATTAGAACTTTTAAGTTTTTAATATTTTTTTCTCACTAAATTGTTGATCCAAATACAATTTAAAAAACTTCGTTGAGGAAAAAGTTAAAAGATAATCGTGCAAAACAAAATGAAGCAAGCAAAACCCAAGAAAAGTCTAGTCAATTCAAATAAAGTCATAATAAATACGAATAATTTTTAAAAATTACTGTTTTGCATTAAGAATTTTCAATAATCTAGTGTTTTGCACTGATAATTATTAAAATCTCATTATTTTGCCTTGAGAATTTGAAAAACCTACTACTTTGCATTGAGAATTTTCAAATTTTCATTGTTTTGCACTTAGAATTTCTAGTTATTGAAAACCAACAATGATTTTCAGTTTTTAAATGAGACTTCGGTTAGATCAACGATTTAGTGAGGGAAAAAAAAAGTAAAAAGTTGGAGCATCTAACGGTCCCGAATAAATGAATCATTTACCTTTTCAATTTCCCCCCTTAAAAGCCCAATTTCCAACGCATGAATATTCTTTACTTGATAAAAAAATAAAAATTTTCTAGTTTTGCCTTGAGAATTTGAAAAACCTATTGTGGGGTGTAAGTTTAGGAAGTAAAAGAAAAAAATTCGAGGATAAACACCTGCAGTGGTTTTGCGGCGGTGGAGATGAATGCAATCAGTCAGCAACAACATGATCCTAGCTGTGACAAAGAAATAATGATATCGGCCTCTGGAGCTATTTTCGAGAAACGACTATCTGACAGTCAAGTTAGATGATCGAAAAACGTATGTAAAGAGACAGAGAGTATATGCTCCTTAGGATTCAATTCCCATACATCTTAGAAAAATAAAAGCTAACTTTATATGGCATAACTCATCGCGTGTTTTGATGCGCCAACTGTCGTGTCACTGGATAGACTACAGCTTAACACGTGCTCGGATGCATCGACTGTTGTGTCAATGAGTAGGCGACTGACCCAGCAATGCTCCTAAGACCTGGTTGGTAGCCGGTTATCATTATGCCGACGTCTCGATCCTGGCATGGGGGTTCTTAAAAGAAGTTTCGACATGCAAGTTACCTTTTGTTTCCTGACATCCTTCAAGATCGCCGTCGGCCGTTGCCCCTCGTCTAAACTTTGGTGCGATTACTTTTCCGAACTTGCTAAATAGCGACACTTGGAAGTAATAGTAGTCTTTGCTCAGACAGTGCCTGCATTCGGTAGTGTTTGCACCGAGCTCCGACGCAGAGGACCACTGAGCTTTCTT
>BRYE01000010.1:20845573-20850573 GCA_030159115.1 Actinidia arguta var. hypoleuca | reverse complement strand
AGATTGCAAGAGAGAGATCGAAGAGAGGGCTTCGTTCTCTTCGTCATCCGTTGTTAGTGTATCATCATCGTCAATGCCATAGGTGGTTGCGAATTAGCCATAGTTGTGCAATTCAAGCGGCGCCGACGGTGGTTGTCCCTTTCTCTCTCTCTGTGTGTGGTTTATGTGGTGGTGGCGATAATGGGGTTGGGTTTAGGTGGCAGTGGCAGTGGCGTCTTCGTTGTGGGTGACCGTGTTAGGGATTTTGAGTTATGGAGGTGGTTTGGGTGTCTCTTTAGTTTTGGTACTCTCTTATTTGGCAGCGATTGTGGGTTAATTGTAAAATCCCGATACTTAATTATTTTCATCTTATTATAGTAAGAAAAAATATATAAATATTTCGGTAGAATTTTAGTAATTTATTTATATTTTTACAAAAACAATTTTTTTTATTTGATTTTTTTTTAATAAAGGGTAATAAAAAGTTGGACACATGGCCCACTTTAGGATACATGTCAACAATTCATGGAGATACTATATGGAGCCATAAGATCTACATGGTGGTAATGGGCTATTACCAAACTCACCAACCAAGTTCAACTTTTTGGACGTATTTTCTTGTAAGAAAAGAGAGAAAAAGAAAAAGAAAAAGAGAGGAAGAGAGAGACATGCGAAAAAGAGAGGAAGAGAGAGAGAAGAAATTTGGAGAGGAGAGAAAAGAAATAGAGAGAATGGAGTATTTAGAAAAAGAAAAATTATATAGCGTGGTTAAACATGATCAATGGTAAGACGATATCTGATCAAGATGAAAATTAAGTATGTTGTTCATGACTGACAAATCAACATATCAATGATCTTGATTCTGATTTGAGATAAACATGAGTATATAATATGTTTTCTAAATTATGGAATACTTTTCTAAAATATCCGATTTTGTATTTTTCTTGAGTATGTATGTCATCTATTGAAATCATTGATATTTTATTGGATTCATGATATATATGATTTTGTTATATGATGGCTAAAATGCTATAAAATTAATTAGTACATTGATTAAGTGAACCCGCCAAGATCTTGACTAACAGACCGACGCCAAAGAGCTACTAGGTAAGGCGAGTGAGATCGACCACCAATCATGTACCAAGAAAGACCGATTATGAGGTCTTTTATGATTAATGATTCGTTGAACTCTTCTTGATTTATCGTTGAGTCAATATTAAAGTGAGCATATTCTTGTCTTATTGTATATTTTTTTGCTTAAAATGACTTTTCAGGTTGACGGGGGAGTTCAGATAGTGCGAGATGAGTTGGGTAAAAGAATTGAAGATTTAAGATTTTAGATCATTTTGCATTAATTATTCTTGGAGACATTATAATATTAACATTTGAAGACTATTGAATATTTGAGCCATAACACTCTAATTTGTATATAAAAAAATACGACGATTATTAATTAATTAACTGCCAAGAGATGTGGTTCGTTACATTAGCAATGGTGGGCAGTAGTGGTTTGCGAAAATAGAGGATTAGGATTAAGGTTAGAAAGTGCTGGGGTTAGGTCACATTCGCACCACATAAATGTCACATGTCATTTTCTGTTAACAAATTTAATGGAGTTATTGATTGGCCTTAATTGCAAACGAATTAATAGATTAAGGGTTAAGGTTGAAAATTTATTTTTTCATGGGTCAAAATGAGAATATGCCAATACTTTAAGGGGCAAAGTGTCATTTACCCTTTTTAATTTCTTTTTCCCATGTTACAAACAAAGCTTTATATTTTTTTCTTACTACACGAAGGATTATAATTTGTTTGACTCTATTATCTGTGCGGCTAAAATGTAATCCATCTAATTAGTACGTTTGACTTTTAATTTTAGTTAAAATAATTTGTAAGTAAAATATATAAAAAAAATAATAATAAATTTTTAACCTAATTTTTTTTTTCAGTCCCATTTTTTAATTTGGACAAATTTCACTGATCTTTCTTGAGGTTTTTGATAATTATAACCACTCTATAATTTTTAAAATAACATCAGAGCTAATTTTTTTTATAAAAATGACAAAATTTCTCTTAAAATTAAATATTCTAAATTTGTTCCTTAATAATCCAATTAAAATGAATAAATTTCTATTTTTTTCAAAACGTCATTTATTTATAAATTACTATATTTTATTTTTTTATCAATAAATTATTTTTTTAAATATATATATTTTTAAATTATTTATTTTTTAAGTACTCCTAATCAAAACGTACTTAAAAAATAAATATTTGTTATCAAAATTTATTACAAAAATAAGGTCAGTTTTGAGGGAAAAACAATATAGAAACTACAAAATAAAGTCAATCTTGCCATTTGGGTCAATCAATTATCTCTATATGGAATCTTGATAATAGTTTCAAAATTAAATGAGATCAGTGCTATTTCAAAAAATATAAGAGGAACGAGTATAAGAAATATATTTTTAACACTATTTATATTTATTTAGCCTGTTTAGATCAAAAACTTATTGAGAGAATAAGAAATAGAAATAGACAAGTTAAATGATCTAAATAATCTGAACCATTGAATCATTTACCTTTTCTATTTTTACTTTTCATCGTCAAAATCTTGATCCAATAGAATTTCAAATTGATCGAGCGGACTTGTTGCAATGCCTCACCATTGATTTGGTAGGCTGAGGTCCACCTGAATTTCACTCGCAAGATTCACACTTCCAGCATCAAAGCACGAGCCATTGTAACTTTCTTTCGGTGGGGTCCCCACGTGCCCTGACAAATGTTACCTTCCCTGAAAACGCGGACCGAAACACGTGTAAGTCGTCATTGAAAATCGAAACCAAACAAATCACCTGATGTAAAAAAAAAAAATCCTGAATTTAAATAAAAAATATATATAAATATATTTTGTCCAAAAAATAATCCTTTAAATTAGGTTCCGTTTGGCACCAATTTTTTTTCAATTTTTTTGCTTAAAATAAGCCAAAAAAAAACAATCAAAATTGACTTTTTTTATTTTTATTTTTTTATTTTTTTGCTTAGTTTTACCTAAAGTAAAGTCACAAAATCAAAAAACCTATACCTTTTCATTTCGTCAACAAAGCTTTCCTTTACTAGCTTGAGTGGCGAGCCAGCCTTTTTTAGTCATTAGAGTGTTCACTTTCAAAAAATCTTAGTTTTTTTAATAACAAGCTTACAAAAATCTTGACTTTTAAGTATTACCAAATAGAGCCTTAGATCCGGAACAGTTTTTTCTTTGGCACCAAGTACTTTGCGTCGTGTTTGGAATATATTTTTAATTATTTAAATCGTTCATGATAATTTTAAAGAAAGTCAATCCAAACATATGAATTTCAAAAAAATTGTATTTGTTTTCGCCAATTAACCATACAAGTTCGAACTCAGAGCCTGAGATGAGTCTGTGTGATGTTTTTGGGGAGCTCCACAAAATTTGGAAACTAAGGTTTATATGCCACTTAGTTTTCTTCTTTTACCATTATGAAATTATCAATTGACCAATTGAGTCTAATTTTTATTCACTCTTTGAATAGTTTTTATCAAATAAATAAATAAAAAATATTAATTCTCACATGTAATAGACCACCTTATAATATGGGTCCACCCAAAATGGGCACTAGACATACTTAATTTTTGCTTTATAGTTGCCAAATAATCAACTTTCATTTCAATATTTAGGCTCCGTTTAGTAATGCATAAAAATTAAATATTTTTTAAGTTCGATATCAAAAAAATTAAATTTTTTTAGCTTTTTGGCTTTTTAACTTTATTTTAGCTAAAAAAAAAAGGCAAAAAAAAAAAAAAGACATATTTTTTTTAATTTTTTACTTATAAGCTTAAAAAAAATCAGCTGAAAAACTAATACCAAACGGAGCCTTAGATGATATTAAATAGAAGTAGAAAATCACCCCCTCTTGTTGGGGAAGAGAAATGACTGATAAACGAACAAAGTTACTTGAACTCGACACGTTAAAAATTTGTTTAAGATCAATTCACACCGGATAAACAAAATAAATTCATATATATTTTAAAAATTCATTTAATTTTTAAATTAAATTTAAATAATTTACTATTCGACTAAGTAAGATACAATACAATATTGTTTGAATGTATATAGCCTTACTCACGAAGAGAGAGAGAGAGAGAGAGAGAGGACGAAAACAATCAACTTTTGAGTTTTGCCAGTTGTACCTTCAAGATTTGAATGGTAGGTTTTTTTACTTTCAATCGTCGTGTTCGATAAAGTTGGAGAAAATGTCAAACTTTACTAGATTTTCTGCTCAATTTTTGGAGATTAAAATTAAATGAATCAATATGTATGTTTGCTTTTAAAATTAATATTAAGGTTTTTCCTGTAACTCATTTTTGTACAAGCATAATAAACTTACCATTTGATTTATAACTTCTAATTTTTTTAATAAATCCATTAAGATAAATTAATGTTCTCATTTTTTTTATTTTTTTAATAAAGAAGTCTAAATAGCTTATTTTTTTAGTACTCCTAATGAAAAATGTACTTAAAAAATAAAATTTTATTATTAATATTTTTTTATATAAAAAAATAAATATTTATTTTTTAAGTGCTTCTAATCTAAACAGATTTTAAAAATAAACTATTTATTAGTTATTTTAAAAAGACAAATAATATTTATTTATCTTAATGAGTGTATTGAGAGAGATAAAATCAAAATCCCTAAATCAAATGACAAGTTTATTATTTTTGCACAAAAATGAGTTCCACAGAAAAATATTAGCATTAGTTTCAAAATAAGGAAAGTTAGTGTTAGAAACTACGGGAAATATGACTGTATTTGTCAAAAACATTAGGAGAAGTAAATAAAATTTACCCTTCTTAAAACGTGGTATAAGGAAGATGTATAAATCACATTACAAAGCCAAAACTTGAGAGCATTAAGAACATACCAGAATTGACATAATGTGCGACCCTCATCAGCATATGATTTTCGGATACATTGTTTTTTGACCTATTTTAAGACTATAGA
>BRYE01000010.1:20838073-20840573 GCA_030159115.1 Actinidia arguta var. hypoleuca | reverse complement strand
TCATAAGAATTTGTAGTTAAATTACATTTTAATCTAGTTGACCTATAAAATAACCGATTTGATTGGTAAAAAATAATGACGTGGTGCAATCTCAGCCACACAATATATGCAATCTTATTAGGTGTGTTGTAGCATTTTCATTTTGTTTAATATTAGTCGTCATAATCTAATCTTTTACCAACCTTTAGAAAACAACATAGCTAGAAGATAGACCCATAATTTTTTTTAGAATTCAACATAAATAGTTCAGATTCAGTTGGTTTTGTGGGATTTACACACTCAAGTGAATATGAATAATTCATTTTGAATTCTGATTTTTTTTTATCCAAATTCTAAAACCATAAAATTTCTTTTTAGAAAATTTTAGCAAATTCAAAATATATAAATGTTGATATTTTAATAAAAATATTAAATATACTTATTGATTTTTTAAAATTTCAACCTGTTTAGAGCAATATTTTTTTAACCATGCTTTTTGTTTATTTAAGAAGAAGAAGAAGAAGAAGAACTACCAGTAAACTTTATTTTACCTAGAGCAATTTAGAGAAGTTTAACTATATAGTTTCACCCTGCTTATATCTCTTTGTACGTAAATTAATTTTTACCGGCTCTAGCCAAGACCAGCTCAAGCCCATACAATGCTGGTGGTCGGCTCAAATTTTTTTTGTCCAAATTAAACGCGAACTCATCTATTTAATTCGGGTTAAGCTCAAGTTGGCTGAAAAAATCAAGACGGAAGTTGTTCAAAATTTTATTT
This sequence comes from Actinidia arguta var. hypoleuca, assembly GCA_030159115.1. NCBI lineage: Eukaryota > Viridiplantae > Streptophyta > Magnoliopsida > Ericales > Actinidiaceae > Actinidia > Actinidia arguta. The sequence goes on along the minus strand of BRYE01000010.1, from coordinate 20,839,816 downwards.
TGACACCATTGGTATTTAGAGTATTAATGTGTATCTAGTGGTTCATAAATGGACAATTAGTTAAACTCTCATAGCTCATATAAGTAGAAGTTGATAAGAGAAACTAGAATTACTCGCAAATTATATTAATAATCCAGATTTAATTGAGCGGTTAAAACAAATCAACAAATATCAGAATAATATACATATATAAAGTTTTATTTCATATGTAATTATACAAAGTGGCGGAGTCAGAATTTTAATTCAGGAGATGCACATATTAATCACAATTTTAAGATTTTTTTTGCTAGAATATTATATAAATAAAAAATAAAAAGTCAAAATATTACTGCATGAAATCGAAATCAATCAGTTCAACCGTTAATTTAAGATCCAAATTTCATATTATTCATACCAAAATAAAAACATAAGATTGAAATAAATAAAAACACTAATTTCACTTGATAGAGAAATAGTCATAATAAGATTTGGAAGAAGAATCGGACTTGGGTAGGATGTGTTTTGAAAAACTTTTAGTTTTATACGTTTTGTTTAGAATATAATAAAGATTATGTAAGTTAAAAATACTAATTTTATATTACTAAAATCTTTTTTAATATACAAAAAATCATAAATTAATTTATCAAAGTTGTATTATTTTTTCTTCTTTTCACTATTATGATATTTTCAGTCTAGTCAATAAACTGGGCTTTTCTTCAAAATTAAAAAAAAATTAGGGGTTATAAATTAATTTAAAAAGAGCACTAATATAATTATATAGGGGTCCAATTGATATATCTTCTTTTAAACATATGGATACTAATAGTAATACCCCAAAATCCGGGGGATCCTGTGCGGCTGTGCCCCCAGTTCTTAATTGGCTCTGCCCTAATTGGATTCGATTAACAATTCCGTTCCCCCCGTCTAATTCTATGTTTGAGTTCATTTTTTAACACCGAACTATTAGTCTGGATTCGATTATTAATCCCTCGTACGAGGGATAATTCTATCCGGGGGATAAATAATCCTGGTTGTTGGACTAATAGGTAATTCACCGTAATTGGACAAAAAAGTCCTCTTTAATACAAACCAAACTCGCTTCTCTCTCCCTCCTACAAACCAACTTCTCTTTTTTCTCTCTTGAAGCCCTTACATTATTTTTGTTATTGGTTGGCTTTATGTTAGGGTGATCACAGATCTATTTAGTCCACTTTAGGCACAAAACGTAAATCAAATTGTAAGTAACGGTTTCGTTTTTTTTTTTTTTTATCGAACCGAACCGAATCATGATAATTAATTTTAACCGCGATTCGGACAGAAAAATCGCAAACCGAACCATGAGAGAATGGGTTTCATTTTTTTGAATCATAAAACGAATAGTTTGAAGAAAAATCAAATTGAACAGTACGATATGATCGGTTTGGGACGATTTTGCAGTTGGATTGGTTTTTTTGCTCTGTCACAACTTATGTATTTTTTTTTTTTTGCATGTTTCGATGCTTTTACAAAAGAGAAACTTAAAAAAAATATAAATATTTTTATGAAAATATAAAAAATAGAATCGATAGGATTGCAAGAGTATATTATCTCAAGACTTCAATTCTGGGACTAATAGTCTAGGACTCCTAATTCCATCCTTTGAATCAAACATGGCCCATAATAAGACTTGGGCTTCAAGTTATTCGGGTTGTCTGGTATCATTGCCCAAGTCCAACTCAAATCTATTTCGATTTCGAAAGTTTAGGACTCCTAATTCCATCCTTT
>BRYE01000010.1:20790573-20793073 GCA_030159115.1 Actinidia arguta var. hypoleuca | reverse complement strand
TTTTGTGCAAAAAAACTGGTCTGAAGCAAGAAATTTGGAGAACCACCATGAACACTAAGGCTGTGTTTGGATAAAAAAAATTGGTTAGATGAAAATAAAGTAGAAATAAAAAAGGTAGATGATTCAATGGTATGATTGCCTGTAAATTTATGAGAACAGCCATGACTGCTAAGCAATCAACCTGGAAATCACTTCCAGCGTAGAACAAAAGATCAAACATAAATTGCAATACGCTCCGAAGGAACCATAGAAAACATAGATTCAAAAAACAAAAACAAAAACAAAAAGTCGATGAATTAGCAGAAAAATCAATTGCGTGCAAAAATCTTAAAGAGAGTTGGGGGTTTCTCTCAGACAAATGCCTCGATTTGTCGTCAGGGATGAACGGAATGGATAAATAAAGATCGGACTCGTCATCGTTTGGATCATCACAGAGAAACACCCCACGCTCGAATCAAATATCAATGGATCGAAAGAAAGAAAAATGAAACAGACATCGATCTACAAATAGCTATTACAGAGTAACGATCACAGAGATCTGAATGTTATACTTAAGCTCTCTCTCTCTCTCTCTCTCTTCTCTGCCTTCGGAGGCGGTACGAGATAGTGGGTTTAGGGTTTTTATCGAGTCGCGGGGATGATGGTTGTTGACGAAATTACGAAAATAACCCTTATTTTCGTGTAAATAACCCTAGGGCAACACCAATAAACGGCGTCGTTTTTTAATTAAAAAATAGACCACAACCACAATTGGGTAAAAACCAAAAAAAAAATTGAAATACAATTACCTCCCTTGAGGTTTGTCTTTAATACACAAAACACCCTTAATGTTTGAAAAATTATAATGACCTCCCCTGATGTTTAAAATTTGTAAAATATTTCTCTTAAAATACACTGGCGACCCCTGAAGTCTCGAGTTAATATACAAAAAAAACCTTAAATATATTAACCATCCTAGGAGTACTTTTTATATTAACCCAGAATTTTAGGAATGGTCAATGTAATTTTTCAAACATTATGAGATATCTATATTAAATGCAAATCTCAGAAAAAGTCATTATAATTTTTCAAATACTTTGTGTATTAACACGAAGGTCAGTGTATTTCACCCTTATATATAAACTAAAATTATATCCAAAATTTTCATATATAGAATGATATTGATGGTTGTGGTCCTTCTAGTTCAAATCAAAACACCCCCATTGTTGCTTGTAATTTCAAAACAACCACTATCGGGTGTTGGTTTCTACATAATTTTTTTTTCCTTTCGTTTTAATGATCTACTACGCTAAGGTTTTTTGTTCTAAAGTCTACTGGGCTGACCTTTTCTAACAATTAGTCACTATTCTTTTGGGTCAATGGATGCAATCCATAAAATTAGGATTTTTATAGGGAAAACTCCATTATATTTTATAATTGAACAATATTGCCCTTTTATACCTTAAAATATAAATTGCAAAAAACAATGCAATCTAGATCTGAACTCTCTCTCTTGATTCATCTTCTCTTTGTGCTACACATGCACCGTCGCCGCTGCATGTACACACCGTCGCCCATTACCACGAACAGTTATCCACAATCACTGCGACACCGCTGTCGCCATGACCACACCATAACCACTGCGACGATGACGAAAACGACACTGTGACAACGCCAAAACCACAACTACGACACCACCACCGCACGACCCTATCACTGCCACTACGACGACGCAATAGTCACAAACTTACCATAGCCACTACGATGACAACGACACCACCTCCTTCCTCCATTGTTGTAGAATCTCTCTCTCAAATTTGCGGCCTACAATTTCACCACAACCTTTTCACCACCATCACTACGACATTGCCGCCTTCGTCATCTGCATCCATTAGTCAAATATTGCTCTTTTAGATCTCAGATTTACACCATCACCATGCCTTCTATCACTACTAGCTGCCTCCACCACATTCGTCAACCTCCATTAAATCTTTCTTTTTGGTAAAGGTCACACCAAATTTGTTCATTGGCACTCTTTGATTCAGCCACAATTGTCTTATAGATCTAGCAACTATTACTGAAACATATAAATTTATTTGGTTCGTTAATCGATAACTGATAAAATTACTTGTATACAGATAAATCTATTTGTACACATAGATAAATTTATATGTTGGTTAATTAATAAAGTTTTGTTTAATTCCTTTTTATCTCTCAGAACAAATGACTTTTTTTAATTTCTTGCATGTTTATATTGTTGTTAAAAAAAATTAATGTCTAAAAGAATATGGAAAAGACGTCAATAATTATTTACAAGTTTGTTGATGATATATAACTTTGGTCATACACAGATAAATGGATATGTTGGTTAATCAATAAATGTACTTTCTTATCTCTTATAATAGTGAAATGTATTTTTGGATTCAATAGTAAATTTTATGTCTAGAACAAACAGTGAAGTTTATCTCTAGAACCATTAGTAAAAGTTTATTGTTTTGACTTTTGATAAACTTTTTACAAT
>BRYE01000010.1:20780573-20783073 GCA_030159115.1 Actinidia arguta var. hypoleuca | reverse complement strand
TTTAAAACTATGTGCCTCAATTCTGGTAGAGCAACATTAAGTTGGCGTTTCGATGGAAGACATTATTTGGTGCTCTTTGGAATAGTATTTTACGTCAATAAATAAGTAACACGTGTATATATTGGTAGAGCACTAAATAATTTCTTCTTCTACTGTAGCTGGAACCGGCGACGCAGCTCTAACAGTCGACGCCGTCGCCGTCAGCCAAACGCAGTCAATACAGAACTTTGACCTTCCCTAGTCTTTGACTTTTAAAAGCACGTTTTTTAAACCTCTTTGACAGGTGGCAATATCGCATCTAATGTGGCTAAATATTTCTCAGTGATTGGTTCATGTTCTGAACAGACACCAAAGATATCTATACACGTAAACGTGGACGAATCAATTACGGTGGATTGTTCTAGTGGGGCCGTTTTGAGGTGATTTTGATTTTTTAAAATTATTTTTCATTTTAATAATTTTTTAATATTTAATTAAAATCTTTTACTCTTCTAATTTGCCTCCAAATCGAAACAATACAATTTTTTTTAAAAAATAATAAATTCCAAGAAGTAATTTTAACTCTTTTTTTGGGGTAAATAATACATTTTTTTTAGGGTAATACTACGCACCAAAATAATAGTCACCTATGTTTACCACAAATGTTAAGCACTCACCAAAATAACATCGTTCTGGAGCAAAAAATAAAAACGGCGTTGTTCAATTAAAAGTCCTGTTTGATTAAAAAAAATAAAACAATGTCGTTTTTATTTTTTTGCACCAAAATAACGTCGTTTTGGTGCGTGTAGTAAATATTTACGGTAAATATCACGGTTATTGTAACATTATTTTTTTTATTTCAAGGCAATCATGCCACCTGGACTGTTCATCCCGCATACCCTGTACGCGTCGTATTGCTCGATTGCAAGAGCTTCTCGGTCATCTTCGACGTCACGAAGGTCGAAAAGAAAGATCTCTTCACCGGCATCTACATGCCGTCGACCGACCTCACCGGCGGGTACTGGGTCCTCTCATATCTAAACCTGTCGGAGCCCTCTCATTCCAAACTCAATAACATCCTTTTCTTTCTCCTCAAATCAAATTGCGACTAAATTTTCCCAGAATTTCACAATTGTCTAGAAGGTTTTAATTTCTTGGCCCGAGCTTACTACGGAGCAAACCGGCCCGACCGAAGCTCAGATCCGACGGGCCCAGGTTGGTTACCAATTGGGTCTGATTCTAACTGTTGGCCTCCCATGATCGTAGAGGAACCGTTCCACCACACTTTCCCTCTCCCTTTCTCGTCAAGAGCTATTACCAAATCGTCGAAATTGATCCTCAACGAAGCCGAGAAAATGGGGATCTCGTGAGACGAGGCCTGCCATAATCTTGTATTCACGACTTGCTTCAATTCGCTCAGCGGTATCAAGGTCTTCTTCCCCAGCATGATGAGATGGATCGGGTCATCCCGATCCCAACTCAAAGCCCAACTCGCGAAGGAGATCCGGTCCACTATTAAATCCAATGGCAGGAAAATGACGATTGCAGTGATGGAGCAGATGCCGCTGATGAAGTCCGTCGTGTACTGGATTGACCCGCCGGTGCAGTTCCACTACGGGAAAGGAAGGCCGATATGGTGGTCGAGTCTCATGAGGTGGCGTTTCGAGTCAAGAAGGGGGTCATGCTATTCGGGTTCCAACCGTTCGGGACCCGGGACCCAAAGATATTCGAACGGGCAGAGGAGTTTGTGTCAGGCCGGTTCGTGGGCGAGGAGGGAGAGAAGTTGTTGGCCCAAGTGCTCTGGTCCAATGGGCCGGAGACGGAGAGCCCAACTGTGGACAACAAAGCAGTGCACGGGTAAAGAGTTGTGGTGCTTGTTTCGCAGTTGTTTGTGGTGGAACTTTTTCTCCGTTACGACTCGTTTAACGTCGAGGTTGCCACGTTAGCATTGGGGGATGCTGTTACTATAACGGGTAGGGCTGTGCAAATATCCAATCCATCCATCAACCCGACCGATCCGAACCGATCCGAACCCGAGCAAATCCGTTCATTCTTCGGATGAATAACGGATGTATTTCGACTAATCCGACCACATTCGGTTCGGATATCGGGCCATTCAATCGCCCAACTCGCCCGCCCAACCCGATAAAATATTACACTAAAATTCATAATTTCACCCAACCCGACCCCTAATCCGATCAAGTTCCACCTGAACCGACCCAACCCGCCCATCCATTGGATCGGATTAGGGTTCAAAATTTTTCAATCCGATTAGTTCAGATCGGATGTCAAGTGACCCCAAACCCGATCCGATCCGACCCGTGAGCAGCCCTAGGATTAACGGCGTTAAGGAGAGCTAGCTTTTGAAAAATCGGGGTTTAACAAGCATGTAAAATAAGGAAGAAGAATTATGAAAGATAATGATTTTCTCAATTTCTTTTTCGCTTCATGGTATATTGGAAGCAGTTTATTATGAACCCGGTGCACACCAGATTGTATGAATTAATGGAAACAAATAACG
>BRYE01000010.1:20755573-20760573 GCA_030159115.1 Actinidia arguta var. hypoleuca | reverse complement strand
GGTATGAAAGGTCCAAGGAAACGCTTGGATTTTTTTGGCCTGATTCCTCACATAAAGGGTGAAGATAGGGCGAGTGACAGTTGGCGATCACCAAAAAGGACCAAACCATGAGAAAGGTCCGGGATTCCACCAATCTCTGACATCGCTGGCGAAAGAGAGGGCGATGGAAAAGGATTCCATACACAAAATTCAACGCAGGCAAGCATTCAACGCCGTACAAAACAATGCATCTCCCATTCAACATGGACCATCGCACTCAGACCACCGATGAATATTTTTGGATTTATTTTGTCCATAGGGTAGACTTTTTATAAATATAGTTTGTTAAACTAACCCAAATTACAGAATATTAAATACTTTATTTTAACAAAACCTTATTTTTTTATGCATAAATTGTAAAAATAATCCTTATAGTTTGCCTTGACTTTGATTCTGACCCCTATATTTTCAAACCCTACGATTCTAGTCACAAAGTAACTCATAAGTAGGAATAGCAATAAGTTGGATACGAAGTCCTCCATACCCATACCGAACTCCATATCCATCCCAACGGGTATGGCTAAGCTCACATAACCCGGACCCAATCAGGTATCCCCGATACCAAAAAAAGAAGAAAAAAAACTAGAACTTAATAATATTTACAAATCAAAAGTATATTTCTGAAATGGATCAAAATTTTCTGAAATGCATAAATTTGGATTTAGAATCCAAAACCCAATAAACAGAAATCCTCCCACGTAGGTAACAACGAAATCCCAGATTTGAGATTCCACAGCACATCTCATATATATATATATAGAGAGAGAGAATCATCGGCGGCGAGGAGGAGGGGCGACGGCGACGCAGTGACGAGGATCTGAAGGCAGGGGCAGTGAGGCTTCGATCGTTGGCGACTCAGCGATGGCTTGGATCTAACGGTGAGGAGGAGAGGAGACTCAGGAGAGAGAGAGAGAGAGAGAGAGAGAGTTCTGTTGGTGTGCGCCTGCTGCATGTACGAGACAGACTAGTGAAGTGAAACTATAGGTTATATCATATATGTATATATATGCATGTATATATGTGGATAAAATGGCAAACCTAGCAAGTTTTGGGTATTTTTTGAGTCGGGTATGGGTATATGGGCATGGGAATAGTCAATTTGTATTCGAACCGTACTCGACCGGTTATTTTAATCTCCCCTCCAAACCCATCCCGTTCGGGCAAAAAATTGGGTAATTCCCATACCAACAACCGAGTCGATTAGATTCCCATCAAATTTAGGCGAAATTGTCATCTCTACTCATACGTGAGCATGTAATAACATTGAAAGATGTTATTTTTTAATTTTTTTATAAGAATCAATTGTTAACGTCAACTTTAATAAAACGAAGACTAACAGATGACCTTAATTGTGAGGAAATTAAAATTATAAAATTTGATTTGTTATGATATTTTTTTTTATAATTTATCCTAATTTGTTTTTTTGTTATATATATTTATTTTATTAATTGACTTCGTTTCAATCATGCTATTTAAGTGATGGGTCCAATAACAAAAGCCCAATATAATTGAATTGGCATTCCAAAGAGGGGTGAACATGACCCTGGCACCCGTAGCAGTTACAAGCTTGACTTGACAATTGGGCCGTGAAAGTCTTAAGAATTTAGGCCCAAGTTAGGTTGGGCTGTGATCTTAGATCGAGTCTGGTTACGAGCCCAAATCCAATAGCGTAGTTTTAATGGGCCAGAAACATAAAATATTTTATGGGCCTAAACTTGGCAAACAAGTGGCCACAGTACTATGAGCTCGGCCTTTCTGATTGGGTGGGCTTCATGACGTCACATGAAAATAAAACATTTTATGGCCCACACGTAAAAGACAATATCGATTCCAACAAATAATGTATTTAATTAAATCGAACAAAGAAAAGATAACCACGTGTGAGAAAATAAATAAATAAGCAAAAAGATAATGAACAATGGGCAAAATTGGAAATATTATGTAAAAAAAAATGTAATTAAAAAAAACTTTAGGGTCTGGCACATTGATTTCTCAAAATAAAATACTGAATAATGTTATAGACACATTCACCAACCACGATCATCTCACATGCATATGCGATGTTGGTTTTTTCCGTGCCTCAACTTTTTTTTGTGCGTGTAAAAATACCCATTCAAACAAATTAGAACTTGCATGAATTTACTTATTAAGTTGAAGAAATTTTGAAACTTCTCAGGTCCTACCATTTATTGAGTTGGGTTAGCGAAATTTTATCTCGTATATAATTGGGCCTCCGCTTGTGAACGGTGATGTTGGTTCTCCAGATTAGTTGGTCATTGAGTCGGATACCAAGTTATCAAAAAATAACTTAAAAAATTTAATGATCTATCTATCTCTCTCTCTCTCTCTCTCTCTCTCTCTCTCTCTCTCTCTCTCTCTCTCTATATATATATATATATATATATATATATATATATATATATATATATATATATATATATATATATGGTATCAGAGCCATGATTGGCTAAGTATATAGTTATTGTACGTAGGTGATCCCCTGTGAGAAAATATAATATTTTCATGATTCATCTACTTCTTCCTTTGGAATGGTTCTACCTCATTTGATAATGAGAAAATTTTCTTAATTATTAACAATGGATGAAAAGTCTCTCACGTCGCGTTGGACTTTGATCTATGCCATTTGTGCCGGGTAGGCTTTGGCGATAATGATCATTTTGGCCCCCTATGCGTTGACAGAGTTGACATGATCATCCAATGATAATAATTAAAGGATTCATTTTCAGAATATTGAAGAAGATGATGAATAGTGAAAAATATTAATGTTTCTACAAGGTCATCTTAGTACAATAACGTTTCTAAAATCTAAATAGATATTATAATGTGAAGGACATCAATAAAAAATTCAGAAATACTTGAAAATTTTCAAACAGTATAACTTAATGAATGGACTATTCCCTCCATTGAATCAAAAAAGATTTATAAACTTGAATTTTTTAAATTTATAAGTCAGAAGGCAGTTAAAACTGTGGAGCAATCCATAAGCCTGAATTCAGATATTGAAACTTTAAAACTTTTAAATTTAAGAGATATTGAAAGATATTTTTTAAAATATCACTATATCTATATAGGTTGCATACATGTTACATTTGAACCCCTATTAAACCCCTAACCCTAATAGGAACAAATGCAAGTCTAAGAGCCCATCTTAGAGATGCCCAATGCAATGATTTTAAAAAATCTACAATGGGAATCATTAAGATTAGTTTATGCCATGGACCAATCTATTTTAATGTCTTTCCAAATCTAAATTTATCTTTAACAGATAAAAACCTTTTTGAAGCAGTTACTTTACAGATCCAAACTCATAGTTATGATTTTATGTCCGGATCTAAGACTATAGCTGTTATCTACAGAATTCACTATATATATGTGTATGTTCATAACATGAGTTTTTTTATTAAAAAATCTGAGAATAAGACTTTAAGATAGGCTTAAGGATGTTGGTTTTCTTGATTTTAATATTTCGGGCAGGGAGACTACTTACAAAGTACGGAATTCATAACTCAAGAATAAAATGTAAGAGTATTAATTTTAACTCTATAATTTTAAAATATTCATAACTAATACTACTCTAAAGCTGAGATTTTTATAAATTTTAGAAAGACGGTCACGCAACCGCCTCCCTTGGGTTGATCCTGTCTCTATGCATGTGGGGCTTGCTTCTTTTCTCTTCACTTGGGGATAAGGTTCCTGCTGTGTCAAAAAAGCAAAGCCGGTCTCTTCCTCTTAAAAATAAAAATAAGTTTCTTAAAGTGTAAGCATTCACATTTCAATTTTCAACCAATAATGCGAAAAGCAAAGCAAAGCAAAAATAATTGAACTCAGAGATCACTGATTCACTGCCATTGCTTTGTGCCTATCAAAGCTTTCATATCATCACACTACCACCATATATTTCTGTTATATAGTTATGATTTTTGTGAACAATCTTCATGCTATTTATGGTTTCATTCACTTTATAAGATTAACACACGCAAAATTGTGCTCATAATTTTAAAAATATCAATGTCATATATTTTTGAAACAATTTCCTTAACGTTAATTAGATCGAGAAGGTTATTTTCTATATTTTTCACGCCAGGGACAAACAGAAAATTTGAAAACTGGGGAGGAATATACATTTAAAAAATAGAATTTGTAATCTACGCATGAAATTCAATACATTATTAATTTCAATCATGGGATAACGAACCTATATCATTTGTAAGATTAGTACCTAATACTACTGTCAAAATTAGATTTTTTCACAAATTTTAGAGTGGGGTTATCCTTGGCCAACACAACAGGAATTCAAGGTCATATGAAAATTTACTCAATTAAGAAAAATGCCAACCACCATCCAACGAGTGGATATTAATAGAAAAAAGGTGTAGTCATAAGTAAGAAAAGTGTATAAAATATTTGTGCAAAGTGCGCAATAATCATTTTTTAATTGACAATGACTAGCATAACCGTTGAACTAAAGACACATGTCTTAAAAAATACTCCGAAAAAAAGACCAATGATAATTTTGGCACATGAGGGTCATGATTTTCTTTCCACCATTGGCAATACAGATAAAGTGTAATAAAAAGATTCAAAGGACACAACCAAATTCTGTTTATAGGAAAAAGCAGTTAATGGGTACCCTTGCAGTTATGGAAAAAGTGGTATAATTTCTATATTTGGCTCCAATAAGACCATGTCACTATTTAGAGTGGATTGTGCTTTTTTATAGTGAGACCAACAGCTTATGCGACATCACGGGGCTTCACAAGAGTGGTGGTCCTGGACCTAGGTTATGTATCGATCTTCTAGACTTTCACTTGGCAGAAAACCAGGCCAGTTGACGGGCAAACCACCAATGGCTCGACGTCATGGCGTTTGTTGAGGCTCATCTAATGGTTCGACAAGTAAAGTTTGGGGTTTTATTCTCTAATCAGTTATCTAGTTATGAG
>BRYE01000010.1:20728073-20733073 GCA_030159115.1 Actinidia arguta var. hypoleuca | reverse complement strand
GCCTATTGGATAAAAAACTATGTAGGCCTCACATATTTGAGAATAATGAAATGATATTTTTTGGAGAAAAAAAATAGTCTAAAGTGAAATCTCAGTCATTAGATTAACTCATATGGATTTCAATCATAAATAGTGAAAAATAGTTTTGAAAATCTAAAAATATTTGTGTCTTATATTATATATTTTTGAATAATTTTTTACATAATTTTTTTAGATATACAATATTCTAGTAGTTTATATTTGTCGCTCATAGATAAAATATTATTAACCGTATAAAACACCCCATCAGATTAGAGCCAAATATCACAACCTAATATGGACACCGTATCATTACTTCAATAATCTTAAAGCTATTAATATATTTCCGTCCCGACCATTAACTTTATAACCCTTAAATTAGTCTCTCAATCTTAATTAGATTAGACAGGATACTGGACTGGGCCTCACTTTTTGAAAGACTGGGCTTTGCAGTTTAGGTGCACCATAGCGTATTGGGCCAGTATGAGAAGCCCAATGCCATCTAGGCCCATCGTTGATAAGAATGTACAGTTGCCCATTAAAGGTGGAGTTATTGTCCAAAAGAAAAAGGTGTAATTCAGTTATGTGTGTTTTATTATTATTTTCTTCTTTTAATATTATGTTTTAATTATAAAATTGTGACGAGATTCAAAAAATATTAAAAAAATAATAATTTAGAAAGTTAAATATATTTATCTTATTTTCTTTTGAGTTAATTAGAATTATTAAAATATAAATTTTAAAAGTTGAAACTTTATAGTTGGGCTAGCTTAAATTACATAAAATTGAGCAAATTTATTAGATTTTGGTTTATGATTTTTTAATTTTTAATTTAATTTTTTATATTATTTAATTAAAAAATTATAATTTTTTAATTGTTCTTTACCAGAGAAATTTGAAAAATATAAAAAGGTGTAGGTTAATTCTATTTGTGATTTGTTGAAATATAATATAAGTGAAGATAATATTTACTCACTTATCAAATATGGGCCCACAATTTCAACCAATCACAAATAAAGATAACAATATTACTCACTTGTCAAGTAAGTATTGTGGACGCTATTATTACTAAAGTTGTTCATGGGGCGGGGCGGGTTTGGAGTCACCCGACACCCAAATCAAATTGGTCGAGTTGGAAAAGTTTGAACTCAATTTCGATCCAATATATGGCCGTGTTGGGTCGGGTCGGATGAAATTTGATCGGTTTTGGTAAAAATGATATATTTTAGTGTAATATTTTGTCGGGTTGATCAACTGAATGGTCCAACACTCAAATCGAATGTGGTCGGGTTAGTTGAAATCCACCTGTTATTTACTCGTAGAGTGAGTGGGTTTGCTTTGGTTTGGATTGACAAGTGGGTCGGATATTTACAAAGCCCTAATTTTTACTAAAGATTCAGTTTTAACTAATAACAAGTGAAATTGATATCGAGTCTAATTTTATTCATCTACTTACAAGTGAAATTCACTCTCGGGATTAGTTTGACCTGTAGAGCCACTTGAAGCACTAACTTCTCTTTTTAAATGAGCAAAGAGTAGAATTTACCACCCACTTATTATGTAATCCTTCGTTAAAGAATGATGATTTTTCCACTATCTTTTTTTTAATTATATTTTTATTTTTATTTTTGCGGAGTAAAATTATTGAAATATCGTTTTGTGTAATTATAATATTTGATTTAAATTATTTTTTAATAAATAAATAAATAAAACTATATTTAAATAATTTTATATATTAAAGACAAAAAAAATACAACTTAAGAAGAAAAAAACTTATTAAAGAGGTGAACAAAATAAATTTGGGTAAATTTTACTAACCTCTCATGAAATTTCTAATAAATACAATCACTTCTTCTGTAGTTTTAGAAATAACAATAACCTTTTTTATTTTTGGACTTAATGTCAAGATTTCCCCTAAATCTAGGTTTTATGCAAAATGATACAATTACCCTTTGATTTAGGGCTTTCAATTTTTTTTCAAAACACCAAATAAAATAATAAAAAATTCTCTCTTTTTTTCTTAAAAAAATTGTTAACAAAATTTATTTTTTAAGTAGGTAAATTATGAGGACTTAAAAAGTAAAATATTTTTAAAATATTTTTTTTATTGCTAATAAAATATATTTTTTAAGTATATTTTCATTAGGAGTACTTAAAAAATAAAGTATTTAGATCAATTCTTTTTTAAAAATTAATAATTGATAAAAAATAAAATAGAGTAGTTTACAAATAAATAGTTTTTTGAGAAAAAATAATATATTTATTTATTTATTTTAATGAGTGTATATAAAAAAATATTAAAAACCCTAAATCAAAGGATAAGTTTGTTATTTTTTTTAAAAAAAATAACTTTAGTGGAGAATTTTAATATTAGTTTTAAAAATAAAAAAAGATCAATACTATTTTTAAAACTATAAAAACTATAATTTTATTTATCAAAAATCTTAGGGGAGGTCATTGAAATTTACCCAATAAGTTTTAATTGTACTTAATACGAGCTAAGGTATATTCCATCGCTAGCCGAGATGGAGCAAACGACATAACCACCCTATTTTCCAATGAATAAAACAAAAACAAAAACTTGTCCAAAACATCATGTTTAGCACATACAAATCTATCTCCCTCTGATATTACTTTATAACTTAACAAATAAGAATGACATGCAAAATTATACTGACATAAATTGATATTTATCTACAATTGAATTACATCCAATTTACGTAATTTTTAATAATATTAAATTTGTCGATGAAATCTCAAATATGAAAAGTTTGAATAATCAAAATTAGCCTATAATACTTAAACTACGTTGTGCAGTCCAAATTTAGACTATAGAGAAGTTGCGTCTTTTATTTAATTGCACTATTTTTTTGCGGGTCTGGCGTGCGTGTGTTGCCTGCCTGACTAGAGAGCATCAAGGGTCAACTATTGATCTGAGCCGTACAATTTATTAGGTAGGGAAATCACAAAACAATCAGATTGAACAGAGATATTTAATAGTTATCTGATCAGACCATTTTATTTTATAATTTATTTTTAAAATTATACTCTCCGTTCATTTATCAAGAAAAATGTGATATAATCAAGCAGCCGATCAATCTCATTTTATAAAAATAATCTACTGAACAATAGATCTGAAAAATGAACGATTTTTATTAAATTTTGGACCATCGGTGGGCCTAAATCGGGTAGGACCATGCTTTGCCTTAGAGAGGCACAACACACACTCGAGGAGTGAATGACAAATTAGAGTTTGAGGAGGGATAAAATTAAAAAAAATAAAAATAATAATCACATCAGGGAGTGGGAGTGTCACGGGCGGGTGGGAATAAAGTTTTGCATAAATACGTTAAAGTGTGTGTTTCATATATGGAAAGTGATGGGGAAAGTGGTTGCAGAGTTTTGCCAGTGATTGGGAATCTGCTGAAACTGAAGGAGAAGAAGCCCCACATGACCTTCACAAAGTGGGCCAAGACTTTTGGTCCAATCTATTCTATCAGATTTGGATCCAACTCTGTCATTGTCCTCAACAACAATGAGGTTACCAAGGAGGTAAACCCTCTCTCTCTCTCTCTCTCTCTCTCTCATTTGGCTCCAGTCTTAGGCTCCGTTTGATAATAAGTCAAGTTTTTTTTTTAAACTTGTTACCAAAAAATTTAAGATTTTTTAATTTTTTTGTTTTTCTGCCTTTAGTTTAGCTAAAAATAAGTAAAAAATTAAAAATAATTAAATTTTTTCTGATTTTTTTGTTTATAAACTTAAAAAAAATTAGTCAAAAAACTGTTACCAAACGGAGCCTTACTTTCCTATTTTGATTCCACTGTTAGTATATCACCCGTTAATAAAAAATCGTACTCCCTACGTCTGAATTTATTTATTTTATTTTTTTAATATCTCAAATTAAATATTTATCCACTTTGAAAAATCAACTGCTAAAATACACAAATGACACCAAAGGTCTGCTTCATGGATTTCTCTCTCTCTCTCGGCCATGGTGACCAGATTCTCATCCATCTCAACAAGGAAGCTAACAAAGGCATTAAAGATTCTTGGTGGTAACTTCATGGTTGCAACAAGCGATTACACCAAGTTCCACAAAACGATCAAGCGACATATACTAGCAAATTTGTTGGGACCAAATGCTCAGGTTTGCACTGCTTTCCTAATTTGCAACCTTCGCTTTCGAACATTTTACAAGATTATATGCTTTCAACATTTCAGAAGCAACACCGGGGTCATAGGGACACCTTGATAGCCAATACTTCAAAAGGGTTGCATGCTCATGTGAAGGACAACCCACTTCAAGCCGTAAACTTGAGGAATATTTTTGAATCGAAAGCTGCAGGTTGTATGAATCCCTAATCTATTAGGTTGCATTTCGGATTTACGGATTTAAAATGAACGTAAATTCAAGAACTGTATAACCTTTTAACTCAATTTTTATTTTACGTTTGCATTTCAAGTATGTGGCTCGGACAAGTTTGTCACATTAACGTTACTCAAAATCCTTGCATTTCAATTCCACTCGTCCCTGAATAACTTTGTTAGTAATCGGACAAGGCCGTCTCTATTAATAAATCCGAAGAGTGTGTGGCTCGAACAAGATTACAGAGGACAAGTTGTGCCAGCTTCCGTACTTGTGGGTGTAACATGGACGAGAAGCAGTGGGAAAATCCGAAAGAATGGAACCCCGAGAGGTTTCTCCATAATGATCAGATGAATTTGCACAGGACAATGGCCTTCGGAGGGGGGACAATAGCGAGTTCGTGAGAGTTCATTTAATTTCTTTAGTATATTTTTTTCTTACGTTCTACCTTCCTAATTCAAGAATAAATAAAAAAATCTAATTTTTCTAGCTACCCAATCGGACACAACCGGCCTAAGAGTAACTCCAACGGTTTGGGACTTAAAGGAAATTAAGAAATTATACACAAAATTTATGAAAAAACGCCTTTCTACCGTATGAATTTTTGAACTCTAAT
>BRYE01000010.1:20673073-20675573 GCA_030159115.1 Actinidia arguta var. hypoleuca | reverse complement strand
TAAATTACAGATACCACCGTGAGGTTTTGGTACAATACTTGTTTTGGAACCCTTTACATTTATATTCGTAGATTTCTCCCCTTTGTTAGTTAATATTTATGTTGATGAACTGATGATGATGTTATTAGTTTCATTTTTAAATAATACCCATTTTACCCTCAATTAACCAACTATGGAGTTATTTTTAATGAAACCACCACCTCGCTCTCCATTAGACCTCTCCATAGCTTATTACATGGAGTGGTGGGGAATGTGGGGGGTGGTGTGGATAGAGGAAGTGATGGGGAGAGAGAGAGCGCGGTGGTTTGGATGAGGGGTGGAAGAGGGAATTGACGGTGGTGGGTGGTTAGGTAGTGGTGGAGTGTGGGTGAGGATGTTGGTAGGGGAAGTGATGGAGAGAGAGAGGGGGGAAGGAATGAGGGGATGGAGAGGATTGATGGTGTTGGGTGTGGTGGAGATGGTTGTCAATCGTGGTGAAGTAGTGGTGGAGATGGCTATGGTAGTGATGTTGGCAGATGGAGTAGAGAGAAAGGGAGAGAGAGAGATCTGATTTTTTATTTTTTATTTTGTTACTTTGTGAATAAATGTGTTGGGAATATATTGGTCATTTTAAATGTTTTGTTAACTATGTTAAGTGGGAGCTTCTAAATGCAAAGCAAAAGGTCCTTTGCACACACCAATTTCTTAGTAAAAATATCTTTAGCGATAGGGTTATCAATTTACTGCAAGTACACCTCTAATATTTCCCAATTACCCTCATCTCCATCCTTAGAACCCTAACCCTAGCAATCAATGCCACCATCGTTGTGCCTCCAACAACAAAGCCCATTGCCTTCTCATAGCGAGCCCTTCCCACCACCCTTCACCCCCACACCACCTCAAAGCCATCCACACTTTTTTGGATTTTTTTTGGCAACAAAATTTTGACCCGAATAGATTTTCTAACAGTGCCTCACAGAAAACTGGACACATGTTCAACTTTGGGACTCATAAGTTTGTATTGCTTGTTCTATCTAACACCTTAACTTGTCACACTATTATAAATGCTTATTTTTTAAGTTTTTTCCAAGAGAGAGAGTGAGCAAAGGAGCATCTCGGTGTCCACTTTCCTTTCAGCCGAGTAGCCCTCGCACCAACACAATGCACACCTTATATATTTACAAAATGAAAGAAATTATATGGTGTGATCATTTATAATCACAAGAAATAGGACATAGAATCTAACGATGATATCAGATCATTTCGGTGGCTACAGGTACGGTGGCTACAGGAGCACTCTCTCTCTCTCTCTCTCTCTCTCTCTCTCTCTCTCCAAACAAAGGCCATGTGTATTGAGATAATGGAAATAGTTTGCACTGCTTTAGATTTTGGTTGGTCTAATCGGATTTTTTTGGATCCAATAAATCAAAACCCGGCAATTGCCCGATAGCTGACATTTTACAGTTTCTATGACCCGCAACTAACCGCATAGCTTGTGAAATCTACTCGTAAGCCTTCAGGTCGGACGGGTTCGTCGGGTGCATTGGGTATTTGCTTACCCCTAAATAACACAACATGAATAAAAAAAAATAGATATCTAAGAAAAGTGCTCCGGAAATTAAAAGAGTTTATTGTATACATCCTGTATTCCACAAATTAAGATTCAAACCTTTAGATATGTAAATCTTGTAGCTGTGAATAACATATTGCAATTTCATAATATTTGGACATCATTTCATTGTTGGATTTTATGTCCTATTTCTCGCGATCACACTATATAATTGCTCTCCTTTGCTATATATATAAGTCCTTTGCTCTATATATATAAGGTGTGTGTTGTGGGGTATGCGAGGGTTGCGCGGCTGAAAGGAAAAGGAAAACCGAGATGTTCCCTTGCTCTCTCTCCCCTTTACTCTTCTCCTTTTATATCTTATCCATGTTGGAGTAATTTAGAAATGAATCATTTAGAATAGTGTGACAAGTGTCACATGATGGCCAATTAATGTGTTAGACAGAACAAGTAATAGAAACTTATGATATGTTCCAAAGTAGGACTTGTGTCCAATTTTTTATCCGGCTCCATCAAAGAATCTATTGGGGTCAAAATTATGTTACAGAACAAATTTTTGAAAAATCACAAAAGGTTTAAAAAAATACAAGGGTTATTTCAAGGAAAAAACTTTAATATTACGGGTCGGAAAAAAGAAGTGTGCTGAAAAGGTTTTCAGTGTAAAAAATCTAATCTACCCAACAATAATTGGGTATAATTTTTTTTTTTATTAAAAACGGTTAAGGGGAGGCGAGGTGTTATAGTTCATTCCTGAGATTAATGTCAAATAATAATTTCAATCCTCTTATGATCTCCTGTTTATGACACACAAAAATCTTTCTTCAAGGATTATTTTGACAATTACTATTTTGATGTTTTGTGTTACATGGAGATTCCAAATAGTTTGTCATCCCCATGAGTTGGGGAGAGCAGGAGGGGATGCAACCTTGACAGCCTCTTTCTTTGTTTTCT
>BRYE01000010.1:20663073-20668073 GCA_030159115.1 Actinidia arguta var. hypoleuca | reverse complement strand
CATTAATCCATAAATAGTGCATACCCACATGCACTTCTGGAGCAAGCGTGCATGTACCCAGGAGGGGCTCAGGACCCACTTAACTTCTTGAAAAATTATGATTTATCCGTATAAATCCTTACATATTATTTCTATAACCCTTTAGTGTATCCTTCCATATCACCTTAAATCGTTAGGGTTTAGTTTTGGATCGGCCAAACTCAACACTTGATTTTACGGTGTCCCTCCTCGGTCAAAATCCTGTCTTTGCCATTGCTCACATGCATTGGTGGCCTATATTTTTAGGTCCTACGACATGAGTACCCACTATATAAAATGCATTGTCCATGATAAAACTATCGAGCCTACGATATAATATTTGGGATTAGTAGTATTTGGTCTGATATTGTTGTTGTGATTTTTTCAGTGTTCAAGTACAAGCCTACTCACAATGTCTACTCGCTGCCCAACCTGGGGAGCTTTATCAAGTGTGATTTTAGGGGAGCCAAGCTGCTGGCCAGTGCCACCCAAGGAGGTGGAGGAGGCTACGAGTTTACCCTACAGACTCTGTGGAGGCCCCTCTATTTTGCTTCCGATGTTGGAACTGACTGCAAAGATGGGCTCATGAAGTTCTTTGTGGTGCCTCTGCCTAGTTGGTAATTGAAGCCTAAGATTGCTTTGAAACAGAGATGAGAAATGGGAACACATACATACATGGATGTCTCTTGTTTGGTTTGTGTTTGTGTTACTAGAATAAATTGACTAGAATAAGGAATGTGTTTGCATTTTCTTTCTTTTGATACTGTACAAGACATAAAAAGATTTGTGATACGAGTACGTTTGTTTTGTTATAATTTACACTGTTTTCTGTGACAAATATTCTGAGAAATAAAAAGTTGCAAGAGCAAAAAATTTGTGACAAACACTTTCATCATGGGAATTACATGTCCAAGTGCATGATTCAAAGGTATCAATCACTAGTGCCAGCCGTTCATGACAGTGGAATTGGAATTGTGTTTATGAATTTGGTCAATTGATAATGCAAGGCAAGCAAAGAATATGGCTTTGTCCAATTTGGGTCTAAGGAATCTGTTTGCTTTTTCGTGCGTCTGTTTCATCTGCTCAACATGTAGAATACGAGCTCTGCCTTGGTCCCCAAAAACTTAAGACCGACCCTGATGATAATGTCATTAAGGATGAGCTGCAATGACAATTTAATCAGTGTAGTACAATCACATCTGCAAAACTTATGTGAGATGAAAAAAGAAATTAGCAAGAGATTTATATGGTTTTATGCTTCACAAAAAGGCACAATATGTCTCTATTGCTCAAACTACAGAGGAAAGGTAGGAACTAATTCGATAAGATATATCAATTTTATGTAAAAAAGAGAAATTTACCCTTTGATTTAGGGCTTCTAAAATTTTCTTCTCAATACAGCCATTAAGTTTAATTAATTTTCTTCCTAATACCACTCATTATAAATCGTTTCAGAGTATAACCCCCAGTCTACGTGGGTAGATCATGGCCACGAGTGTTCCTGACTTGTGTGTGAAGGAACAACGAGAACATTGTGTCAACTAAGTGGTGGAGAGTGCAAGGATCTAGTCCCACATTGGCGGAATACGTTGTGATTGTATTGTATATATGCAAACACTTCCTGAATACATAGTAACTTCGTGCATATGCTTTAAGGTAGTTTTAGAACCATATCACTTTGGTTTTGCTGGAAACGCAGACTTGGTCACAAGGGTGAAAGTATTGGACTGAGAAATATTTCCAATTCTGGTCTCAAACTGAAAAGGGAACGCCAGTGGTTGACCGTTGGCAAACTGCTTCAACTCTCAGATTAATTAGCTTCTTTCCAAATTCCAACCTCTCTCTCAGTTGTCTTTTGAAGACTTTCCTGGCTCAGTTATCATGGCCATTCTATTCTTGGCCTTAGTGGAAGCTTAGCAAAATTTGATGACTAAAAAAGTCAAGAAGTTCACTAACCAATCCATAAAATTACCCTTTTGCCCATGTCTTTCCCGTCTCCCTTTCCCCTCTTTTTAAATAGTAATTGGTAAATTTAACATTTTTATTAAAATTAATATGACCATTTACATTTTATGAACTCACTAAACGTTTTTGAAAGCTACTGAAAGATTAGTTTACAGGGTCAAATTTCAAACAATGACAAGTATAGTTCAATAAAACATAGAGTTCTTAATTTGTTTTTCAAACGCATTTCCAACTCATAAGAGCAAAATACTAATAGTGGTTAATGCATACTTTTTTACATATATTTATGCACTAATATATTTTTACGGATATTTATACACTTTTCACTCATATAAATATATTTTTTAACCATTAATCATCACCCAATTAGCATTTTCCTTGCTCAATAATCACCCTCGATAAAAATTTTGGCTCTGCGTTTGAATCTTGCAAAGGGACTCATCCTCCTGGTAACTGCTGCCTCCATGTTGGCAGCTACCAGCCAGGCTGAGACCATTGTTGTTGAGGGTCAGAGAACTGTTGATTCGGGTTTAACTACACTGATTGGACTCTCAAAAGTAGCCCTTTTTTCGTGAACGATAAACTAGGTTTGTTCTAGTACTTCATTTCGTTGGAAAACAGTTTTGGAAATATTTTGTGTATTTTTCGAGAGTTTGGTTCACCGAATTCATTTTCCGCAGTCAACAAAGAATGAGTTTCTTTTGGTGGAAAACATTTTCCACTTTTTAGAGGAGGAATATGTTTCCTTGACCTAAAAAGACACGCAACACTATCGTTACCCCACCACTGCCACCACAATTAGAGACCACCCTCCCTTGCCACCTCCGTACAACCAAATCACGGCCCGGCCCACCACCCCCATATAACATGAAATGCAAGCCAAAAGACGTGTTTTTCACCAAATACAAAATATGTCCAAAAAAAAATTTTTTCTTTCCAAAATAAAATTCGCACCCCCCCCCCCCCAAAAAAAAAAAAAAAAATTCCCCCCAAAAAATAGAACGTAGGTTTATTCCAAACCCAAGAAAATCCTGAGGGGTATAACAAGGGCTTCAGTGGTTCAATCGAATCCACTGAAAATTTGAAAAAATGATGAATATAGTTAATTTATTTCTTAAATTATGAGTAATTATACATTTTGAACCCACTATTTTTTTTAAAAGTAGTAAGAAAAATTAGATTACGAAGGTCAATTCTGATTAAAAACGGCTATAAGTTTACTCTTTTTTCTCAAACACTTTTCGTATTTGTAAAAGAATTTTTTTGAAATGTATTACAAGAAAGTTCTCCTTTTCTATCAAGAATAAGTGATAGAAAAAGTTATTTCTTTAGATTCATAAATGAAAGATATTTTGAATAATTGAATATCTCGATGACACCAATTACAAAAAGTTGTGGCTCCGCCTCTAGTTGATACTTGATAACCACCTAGCTTGGAATATCCAAATAAAATGGGTCACGGGCATGCAACCATGAGGACCCCGTAGGTCCGAGACCCAACCCAAATAAATTTGTTATTTTGGATTTGTAGTGTTCAAATAGGAGACCACTCCTCACAATGTTTACTTGCTGCCAGGCCTGTGGAGCTTCGTAAACTGCGATTTTAGCAGAGCCAAGCCGGTGGCAAGCGCAGCGCAAGGAGGCGGTAGCGGCTATGAATTCGTGCTTCATAACATGTGGAGGCCTCACTGTTTTGCTTCCAGTGATGGCTATGGTGCTGGCTGCTAAGATGGTCTCGTGAAGTTCTTTTTGGTTCCTTTGCCTCGTTGGTAAAGGCTAATTAAAAGTCGTGTGATGGGTTAGTTATGTTTGTTTTGTTAATTTGCTTGCAGGGGCGGAGTCAGTAAGGGCTGAGAGGGGCTACAGCACTATCACTTTTAAAAAATTATAAATTTATTTTAAATTTTAAATTTTAAATTTTTTTTACACTCTAGTCCCTCTAAAATATATTATAATTTTTTTTTACACTTGAGCTCTCCCTCACTTAAAATCCTGGTTCCGTCCTTGTTTGCTTACTTTGAATAAAATCTGGCTAGTATTGTTTATACTGCATTATTGTTAATTTGCTTGCACTGGCCGTGGTTTTAAGCAACCATTAACCTCCAATTAACCACCATCTTCCATCATCATTAACCATCGACCAATGGCCATAAACAGACGGAAACGAATATTAATTTCATTGTGATTGGTTTAATCAGTGAATTCGCAACGGATGCTAAATGCTTGGCACGAGAAAAAAATAGCATTAATAATACTATTCGCAGCCCCTCTTTTCTCAGTACCCCTATTACTTAGTGCACCTTTTTGAAAAATTCCAGGGCTTCTATTTTCCATCTCATAACACCCAAACCCTAACCCTAGATTCCACCACCAACTACCACCACCACCACTGCCTCTCTCTCTCTCTCTCTCTCTCTCTCTCCGAACCTTTTGCAGATGTTCGGTCTGCCATGGGTGAACGCATCCGATTCGTTTTGACATCAGAGGCTGGACATAACTGATCGGTTCGGACTTCACTGGCCGAGGTTGAACAAAACCAGTGATCGCCGTCTCACTTCCGGCCGAAAAGCAAATAGAAGCTGGGGTTGGAGTGAGATGATGGCGGCTTGGCGTCTGATTAGCGTTACCAATAGGCGACGGCGGGCTGGAGGTGGCGGCCGGCGGTGGCGGGTAGAGTAGTAGTTTGATAAAGTAACAAAAATCACAAAAAAGGAAAAATGGCGAAGTAAATTTACATCTTGTGAGTCTTTATCGAGCGGCGGAGTTGGAAAGGCGATGGCTTCGACAGCATCAATCGAAGCAAACAAGTTGAAGATTGTACTATTCGATTCTAGGAAGATCATTGCCCCATTGATTCAGGGAACGGCAATGCATCTGTGTCTGCTTTCAGTCTCTTTCTTGTGCAGACAAGCTGTACGTGTTAATGCTTCAGAGAAGCCTGGTGATGATCCTATAGATATTACGCCCAAATAGTCCTGCTGACAAGGACTATGGCTCAAGAATATGGAGGTTATGCA
>BRYE01000010.1:20650573-20658073 GCA_030159115.1 Actinidia arguta var. hypoleuca | reverse complement strand
ACCCTACTATAAAATGGGTTCTTTAAACCCTAGATGCTTTTTAGTGATGAGCTACAAAAATCGCAAGTTTCTGTCTTTATGTTGGTTACTTCAGAAAAATTATTTATTGTCAAGGATAAACTCAATACGTTACATCATACCATGGAGACATTTTGCTGTTATTTGGATTACAAGTAGATGTATGGAGCCTTGCAATTTCAAAAGATTGTTTACGTATTTTAAATCCGCGATACTTTGATTGCGGGTTTAAAACACGAAACTATT
Source organism: Actinidia arguta var. hypoleuca (assembly GCA_030159115.1). Classification (NCBI taxonomy): domain Eukaryota; kingdom Viridiplantae; phylum Streptophyta; class Magnoliopsida; order Ericales; family Actinidiaceae; genus Actinidia; species Actinidia arguta. Next base: position 20,657,809 of record BRYE01000010.1, on the reverse strand, counting down.
TTTTGAAAAAAGTTCCGGGAGGAAACATGGGATGGTTGAAGCCTTTAATTCGTTTTTAATACATAATTCATATGTTTTTGAATATTAATACATATTTTGAATGTTTTCTATAAAAAAGTGTGCACAAAAAATTTTCATAGAATAAGTTTTGAAAGCAGTTAGTTTTTAAAAATTATTCTGCAAAACTGATTATAAAAGCCAAACAAAACTTTGTAGTGTGTGAAGTTCAAATTTTTTTTTGTATGTCAAACTGCCATTTTTATAGAAATATGGTGGACAATGTGCCATTTAAGGTGTAACACCCAACCATTTCCCCATCAGTCAAGTGGATAGTTGTGATTTATTATTTACTTGTAAAGTCCTATTTTTTTTTTTTTGAGATTTTTTAATTTTTTTAATTTTTAATTTTTTTTATTTAATTAATTTTTTATATTTTTTCATATAACACCGTAATATTTTTTATGAAATTTAAAATAAAATTCTACTAAAGACAGGAAATTTAACTATTTTAGTGAAATTTTTTTAACAAAACTTTTATATTTTAATATTTCTCTCGTTAAAAAAAATTTAAATAATATAAAATTTTAATTAAATAATTAAAAAAAATATTAAAAATCAAAAATCAAATTAAGTAAAAAAAATCTCAAAAAATCTAGTCCAAATTAGGCTTTATCATGAAATGTGGATGGCCCCACCTTGGAAAAAGCACTTTGTTCTGATCTTCAAATGTGGTAGATAGGGGTTCGTACTGTAAAGAACAAAGAATCTGGGGAACATTCATTCTACGGTCATCAAAATTAAATTGTGGGCCCATCCTCTTTTGTGTCAATGTGTGTGATCTGATTTTCTCTATGAGACATTACTTTTTGTCTATTAGAAATTAAATTAGTGACAAGTTTGCATTTCTGCGCTTTACACCAAATTACACACCTTGTATAGGGCTGCAAACGAGCCAAATCAAATATTATTTTTGTCAAAACTTAATTTGAAAATTTATTAAGATTCCGTTTGGTATTAATTTTTTTTTTTTTTTAAGTTTATAAGCAAAAAAATTAAAAAAAAATAATTTTTTTGCTTTTCTGTTTTTGCTTTTTTATTTATTGTTAGCTAAAGTAAAGCCAAAAAATAATAAAGCAAAAAAAACAAAAAAAATAAAAAAATTTGACTTTTTTTGTAGCAAGTTTAAAAAAAACTTAGCTTTTCATCATTACCAATTGAAACCCAAGTTTTAAGAATATGTTAATGTTTTATTTGTTTATTAGTCAAGTCAATCTCAAACGAACTCTTGTCGCGCTAATTACGAGCGGAGCTCAAATAGCTTAACTTTTATGCCGTATCGAGCCAAACATTAGCTTGTTCATGAGGCCACGTTACATCTTTTCATCACTTAATCAAACTAAAAATGGACGAAAAATGCGACATTGACATCTGGCCTAGAACATAAGAGGTTAACTCACGGAAGTGAAATGTTCAAAGTGAGAACTAGGTAAAAGTGCAATTGTGCCAAGTGAATTTCACCCATTATTTTCAAGGGTAATAGAAACCAAGCTCATAAACATGTTGTCAATCATATTGTGACAAATATAAGAATTTGCTCAATTCATGTAAAATTCTACCCCAAAAGCAAAAGCAAAGAATAAATGGTTATGCCAAAAAACCACCCCTTTGTGGAAGAAATCATACCTCCAACAAGTCAAATTACTTACCAGTGAGACTTGATTATGCATTTTCCTGTTTTACGGTTCAGATAATTCCAATCCGAAGGTACTCTGAGCTATCATCTCATCGTTTTTCGTATCTTTCGCAAGCTGAAAAAGAAGCTTGCAGATCGAAAGGGATTCAACTTACATTTTTGGAATGGTAAGGCAGTCTCAGGATGAAATGTTCGACGGTGACTGCATTTATCAGTTCAACAACAAACTCGGGACTGTCTGCTATGCCATGCTCTAGAAATGCCTGCATCAATGAAGAATGTAGTAAATGGTTCTTTCTTCTGTATCAATTGCCATACCCGTAACGTTAAATTTGAAAATCCTCGTACATATAGACAATTTAACCGAACAAGATTAGATTCATTTGGAACATGTGGATCGCGATGCATAATTAGTTCATTAATTTGGTCGAACAGTTTCTGGATGAAAGGTCAAACTTGTACATTCATCATGCATGAATTGTAAGTGTTGATCCAGAAAGAAAGCTTCTCCTGATGGGTGAGACTCTTTATGCTGACTGAGGCAAGTTTTCGAAGGATGAAGTGAAAACCGAAAGCCAATCCAATTCTAACATAGAGAACTCACTTCAATCTCCGAACTAGAAAAACAGAATTTGTAGTTTGGTTTGGATTGGATTGATCAAGGCAGCTTCAACTGCAAACAAATTCTTGTATGGACCAATATCTCTCATTCCAAATTCTGAACAGATACCATAAGGATCCCTAAATTCTGTTGCCTCAAAGCTTTCACATGAATTCTGTTGTGGTAAAAATCTGAGAGAGCAATCAACAGTCAGAATTGTTCCTCGGTCTCGGCGCTGGACCTCGGAATAAACTTGGGCGACCTGCGCAACAATGAACAAACGTAATCGGCCGGGGTGAGGCCACTCAAAACCCTTCAGGCATATTAATCAAATCAAGGCGATCAGGAGATAATTAAAGGTCAATTGGGCGAGCACAATAATAAACGTCTTTGTGGTGCCTGTGTTGAGCATATAGTTTTGTAATGGGGGAGTGGCCTTTAAATAGATGGAGTAATGAGTCGTGTCAGTGGATCAAGGCGAGTTCCTCAGAATGATAAGAATGTGAGGTTATCCAAAAAATATAACAATCCGCAATTATATGAGTCATGATGAAACTAGAATTTAATGGAGATAGTTATCTTGTAGAGGTGGAATTATCACGGAAGTGGACTCTGCTCAGGTGTAGGAATGATGGAGAAGAAGTCTTATGATAACAGACTTCTAATCGAGATGGAATACTTTTGGAGGATAAGTCCTCATGGAGGAGATCTCTGGTCCGGCAATATAGATGACCTCGCCCTATGGCGATCTGGAGAGACCCGTATATGCGTAAGCGAGGTGGAGGTTCATTGTTGATAACGATTTTGACGACTAGAAATTTACCGGAGTTGTGGTGTCTTGAATTTTAGGGCGACATGCGCCACTTAAAATATTAAGATGTGGTGTATATTTTTCCCACATCAAATTCAATGCCGATAACGAGGGCAAAATGTCTTCCGTGGCCTTACTCTTTGACCAGCTCATTTTTAGCAAAATGCTTGATAAGCACTTCAAAATATTCTCGGAAATTTTGAATAACAGAAATCGTGGATTCTGCACTTCCATGGTCTATAACTCTGCATTCTAGCTGGACATAGAGGAGCCTATGTTCATTCCACAATGCGTAGAATTGACTCTTCACTAATTGAAATTTGGTGATATGAGAACAAACCTGTAATTTCTGAGGATCTACACGCCTCTCCGCTGATCTATACTCGCTAGGAGGTCTCTTTACTGGAGTTTTGATTGTATGTGCTTTTGAATTGGACGACCGCTTGTTCTTCGTAGAATTAGTACATGGCTGGTTCTCGAAAAGCTACTAACACACATTTATGTTGAAAATTAGTATAAAATTTTAAAATATTAAATGGATAGTTATGTCCTCGTATTTAAAGAGTTTTAAATGAAGAGTTGTGTCTTTTAGTTTTAAAAACCGAGATGTGTTTTAGTGGAAAAGTCATGACTCTTAATGAAATGGTGCTTTGGGTTCTAGTAATAAGGGTCAATCCATGTTATTACAATCCTTTCGTTCTCTCCTGCACAATATTATTTTCTGTATTTTTAGAATCACCGATCGTGCAATATGGAGACATTGTGCGATTTATGAGTTGTATCTTAGATTAATATTCGACCATCAAAACTTGCAGAAAAGGAGACAAATATAACTTTAGGGCAATGACTTGTTGTACCTTTCATCGGTCTCAAAAAATAAATTTACTATAAATAAAAAAATACCAACACTTGGGTGATGTTTGTTAACCCATTAATTTTTATTTTCTGTTTAATCGAAAATAAAAACTTGTTTGTATTGCTATTTATAATTATAAATAAAGTAAAATTACTACCACTATTTTTGAAAATAGTGAAAACAACATAATGATATTTTTGTTTTGTTTATATTTTTTTTATCCACATCCCTTTCATTCGACTCTTCTCTGCCACCTACTCTACCGCCACCTACTCCTCCACCACCACCACCACCACCACCACCACCACCGCCGCCTCCACCATCACCTATTCCATGATCTTCGTCTTCATCACCACCACCATCATTTTTTTTTAAAATAGTTTAAAGATAAATAAAAATATTTTTTTATTTTTAAATAGTTTAAAATATATTTTAAATTTTTATTTTATAAAAAATTAAACAAACATAAAACGAAAATAAAAAAATAAAAACATTACTAAACATCTATTTTCTATCCAAAATTGAACTTTATAACCAATCATATTTTCCTTTTTTGGCTCAACTGCGTCCAACTGATGTCAACAGAAGAGATTTTGTTGCAGGATCTAATGATACTTGGTTTTTTTGTTCTGAAAATAGCAACATAGTACACCGTACCACAGTCATAGGGTGAGAGAAAGTCAATAAAGCAAAATTTAACTCCTTCCCTAGCTACTCACCAAGGGGGTTTAAATGCAATTTGGGGTCAGCCCCGCCAGAAATGAATTATAGGTTGGGACAGACCCGGCACAAATCCGTCCGGTTCCCGTCATATATTGGATCAGGCAGGCTCAAACTCCGAAAATCCTAGGCTCAAGCCAAGCCCAGGTTCCAGAGGTGGACTGGCTTTAGGCTCGGGCTTGGGTCTTAAAAGAGGGCATAGTTAATTTGGGGTGTTTTTTTTAGGCAATGGAGCTATGATATATATTTTTTTGGTGGGTGGGTGGGTTTCGAGTTCAAACACCTAACCCAAGTCCAGTTCATAATATTCAGGGCTTAGGTCCAGCGTGTTTAGAGGTGGCCCCGGGACATTTTTTTTAAGCCCTACTTGGGACTGGCAAAGGTTGGTACAAAACAGCTTCTTCTTGTCTTGGGGTAATTACATTTTATACCTTATACGTTTACAAAATTTTACTATCAATTGTGACAGTTAACCTCTCCTGTTTTAGATCATGTGAAAATGTGGCTATTCCGCTTATTTGTCATCTTATTAAGAGCTATGAACCATATAGCCTCTTTCAATCTTTCATTGGAGTAAAAATGGATGGAGTGGTCATTTATACTTGACCTAAAATGTAAGGGGTTAACAAACAATATCAAAAGTAAGGGTGCAAAGTGTAATTCACAAAACAAATCATGCATTTGGTGTAAAAGTTCCGGGAAAAAAAACACACAGAGAGAGAGGTGGGCTCCTCGTGGGGAAAGGTTAGAAGAAAATTTTCCAAATGAGCCCAAGGAAAAATAGACCTAACATGTAGCTAGGTTGATGTTGAAAGAGGGGAATCATTTTAACGGGGATGTGAGTATGTGACCCTTCACCAGAAGGCCAGCACTTGAGCTGAAATTAGGGTTTGGCTCGTCTGGTACCAGGCTTCTCTAAAGCCCAAAATATAATTTCAGCACATAATTGGCTCGTTGTGGGTCCAATCGGGGTGTATTTTAGTGTTTTAAATCAAAACTTTCACAAGTAGATCGTCAGTTCAAGTCTTATTAAGCCCACTTTTTTTGTCGGCCAAATTAAAAAAAGGAAACATTGGGGTTTTGGTGCAACTGCGGCCACTATAAAAGGGATAAAGCAGCCATATGCTAACAGGCTGTCCTTTTGTATTCAGTGGTAACATTCCATTTTCACTTTCACCCGAGACTATTAGCAGTTTCTGTATTGAGCTGTTTTATTATACATGTGAATTGTGATTATAATTCATTTCTTTTTGAACCGGCACTTTATGGTAACAACAAACATAAACAACCATAAGATGGATAAATTACACCTTTAATTTAGGATATTTATTTTTAAAAAAATATTTAAAATTATTTAGATTTTAATGTCTTTTTGTAAAGGAAAAGAAGAAGAAGAAGAAATTACTTAGTCTTTTACAAAAGCCAAACCGAGAAATTAAAAAATTTTGGTAAAAAAATATTAAAGACAAAAATAATTCAACTTATATGCAATTTATCCCAAACCAAGCGTATATTTATCCCATGATAGTAATTTTGAGATAACTTATTATACGGAGGGCATTTTAGTCTTTTAATTCATGAAAATTATTCCGGGATAAGTTGTCCTTACCTTCTCCTAAAACAAAATAATTTTTAGCATACGCGGAATAAAAGGGTCCCTTGGGATTCGTTATTCTGGACAAAACTCAATAACGAAATTCATACCGTCTAAATATTTAAGCTATTCTCTCATTTGATAATTCTTATGGATGTTTTCATTTTAAAATAACTAAAATAAATGAACAAATTAAAATTAAAATCTTCATGAAAAATAGTTATGTGACTTCTCTCTTATTCCATTTTTGCAACTAAATTCATAAAACAAAGTCCCTCAAGTAGAAGCCATTCATCTGCCTTCCTCTATAGTATTTTATCATGAATCAGATCCTCACTTTGACTTTAAACTTGACCCTATCTATAAAACTTATTACCTACAAGTCCCAAATGTTTAAATTCTCAACGGATCCAGAAGCAGGAAGAGCACTGTTCTATAACTTAGTAGAGTCTCCCCACAATGCTACGACGAAGCCCCTTGTAAACTAGTCATGCAACCAAGACCAATGGTTGAGATTCTGTTTTACAGGTCATGATGCCTGAATTCGAGTCTTATTGCTACGAAATATAGTTTGTTTGTTTTTTATATACATTTCTAACAATTGACCAAAAGATAAGAAAAATGAAACAAAAAATAGTTATGGTACCTCTTCGGGTGAAAATTTGTTAGTATCCCTTTGAATTGTTATTTAAATCTTGCTTTTTTCATCTCGATTTTAGTTTTTTTTTCGCCTTTAGCAATTCAAAATAACATCGTTCAAGTAGTACAGTAGTAAAATCGTCCAACTCACCATACTTTTGATATTATTCGTAACTAATCACCTCCAGTGATATTATTTTTTGTTAGACCACTGAATTGATATTAACCCTTAATTGTACCATTAATATAAAGTTTTGATCAAAAAGTGCAAAAATTCACAAAAGGCAAAAAAATGCAAAAGCCAAAGAAGCTAAATTAGCCA
>BRYE01000010.1:20630573-20633073 GCA_030159115.1 Actinidia arguta var. hypoleuca | reverse complement strand
ATCCGGTTTACATATAAATTCTTAGCAATCAACAACACACAATAATTATTCCAAGAATAAGGCAAACATTCCAAATTTTGGGGCCACTTGAAGCTTTGTCTGGTCGTTAAGTTCATAACCCTGAGATTAGTCAAGGTGCACAAGCTGGCCAGATATCCGATTATCAAAAAAACAAAAATTAATTTTGGAATTCTAAGAAGCATTATTTACACTTGTGGATCAGTCCTTGAAGGTCCAAAAGAATGGCCAACACCGGGAATGTGGCCTGGTCCAGTAGCTTCAAAACCCTCTCCCATGTCCTTGACAAAATCACCATCATTGGCTCAAACTCTGCTTCCTCAATGGTTGCACATTTTTTACACTTATTTTCTCTCCCTTCAATTGCCTCCCCAGAGTTCCATAACAGAAGATTAATAAAATAAGGAAAGTAGAAGTGTATAGAAGCTTGGTTTTGGCCATTACTGTTGGTGTGTGTTGAGTTTTTTTGTGGTAATGCATGTGCTTTTGGACCAGTTTTGGTATATGTATAGGCTTCAAATTGTTGGTGCCAGCAAAATTCAAATGTGAGAGAGATATCATGGTGATTCTGAATGGTTGATATTTCAAATTTCAAAGATGCTTCTGACAAGAACTTGATGTGAATCTTTAGGATCTTTTTCAATGTTTTGTGCATATCTCATGCATTTTTTCTTTAGAGAAGCAAGCATGAACCACCTCACAACATGGAAGATCACTTGCCTTTTTTTTGTTCAAAATGTCTTGTTTTTTATGTTTTTGTAATGGACTCATTAAGTTTAATTTTAAGTGGGTATAGCTCCAAACGGTAAATATCGGGTCTTACGTCATGCACTGATAGATCTTTGAAGAGAATTCTTTTTCAACAAGTGCTATTAAAGTCGATGATTAGTGATCTATGAGTAGACTCTCCTGACCCAACTGATCAGAAATTAAAAAATCCACATCCACATTAGCTCTAACTGAATGCATCATTTGGAATTCATACCTACTTAAATTAAAGCTTAAATCTGTAAGTGGGGATCAATATATCTAATGTATATTTAAAACTAATTTATTTCTTATTTATCCGATATGAAATTTATTCTTCGTACATGTTTTCAATAAATTGTTCTATTCTCGATTCCCCATTTTTTGAAGTACCCAAAAAAAAAAGAGTCGGGCAACTACGGCCACTTGGTGAGAGAGAAATTGACGTTTTTGGTGCAAATCCGATATTGGTGTTGAATGGTTCTGGTCCTCCATTTGACTAACTGTATAGCCATCATGGCATATTTTATCTTGTACGTGCCACTATATATATATAGTGAGCTTGGTAGTGATGGATACAAAAATTCTAAAATAAATTCATACTATTCTAATAATATGTAACATAATTTAATTTTATAAGTATTCATGAAAATGTGCATCAAGCACAACTTATGTTTTTTACTTGACAGTCAAAAAATAAATCTTTCAAAGACATATAAAGAATGAAAAGTCATCAGTATAGTACTGGTCAAAGACCTTCCGACGATCAATTTAGTTAAATTTATGAGAAATGAGTAATCTTTATTTGCTTACAAAGGTGGTTGTGGATTTGTCTCTAAATATTAGAGACTTTCCGACGATCAATTTAGTCAAATGTATGAAAATGAGTAATCTTTATCCCAAGTAAGTGTGAAAATCGCTTACAAAGATAGAAATGTAGGTACTCTTTTATAGCTAGTCTTCTGCCGTGACCTAGTGGGGGAGTTTCTTCCTCATTTGATTGTTGTGAATTTCTCTCTAAAAGTTAGAATAATTATAGGCGCCCTTCTAGTTTTCTGTTTCGTTATAACTTATAAAAAGTAGCACCGAACATATTTATAATATATTTTAAGTTATTTAAGTTAATAATCTAAAAATTCATAAACTTATTAACCTAATTTTCTATGGGTTGACAAAAGAAATTGAAAAATAATTATTCAATTTAACAATGCTCACTATACATTAATGTATTAAATTGTATGTTAGAATTTGGTGGGAGCTGGTTAGTTTATATTAATTGAGGCTGAGATTATGGACTTTCATATAATATTTTTGTCAAAATATATCATTTTCTAAACTATTGTCAAAGTACACCATTGATATTTTTGATTTCTTAATTCACTTCCAATTGGTGCAAAATACCAAAAAATAAATTACGAGCCATGAATCAAACCACGAGGTGATACCAAAATTATGTGGTTTGGAAAAATCTATCTAAGTCCACGGAGAGATTAAATTTAATTATAATCTACAAGAGATTATACAAATCATATTTATAATTACATAGATACTAGCATAGTGAACTGAGGTGCGGATATTTAGCTTTCTTTATGAAGATTCAAGCTCTATGCGGTAGGCATCACCTGTTATCCCGGTGTAGCAAAACTCTCACATATTGGACTTGTCCCCTCCATGATACAACAACCTGACAATATATTGTGGGGACTCTGATCAATTATGCACAAGTAGGTGAGCT
>BRYE01000010.1:20613073-20615573 GCA_030159115.1 Actinidia arguta var. hypoleuca | reverse complement strand
TTAAATAATTTGTCAAATAGCCAGGGTTGCTCAAGCAATTTGAATTTTGAGTGTATGCACGATGCTGTTGGTTCATTCTGTACCTCTGTTAAATGTATTATTTATAAAAATAAATAAATTAATTGCATTTAGATCATATGATTATCAATATTCGATTAACTTATTTTTTTTTTGTATAAATATTTTACTCGATAAGTTTTACAAAATGAACGACTTTAATCATATTGAGTTTGCAACGTACATACCAAATTGGTAAAATATTATTTTCTCTTCATTAATAAAACAACATCCTTAAATTGTGGAAGAATTTACTGTTGTTTTAAGTAATCTCAAATTCTTATTCCAACTCAAGATTCAATTCATTGCAACATAATTTTCATGTCTAACAAAAATGTCACTTACTTACTATGAGATGCTTTTTAACTAAGCTTTTATCAAATTTTGACACTTGCATCTCAAAATAGCTTCACTAATCTAGATGCTCTTATGATATGGAGATGGCAATTTTACTTTTTACCTTTGGCGATTTCTTCATCTGTTGTTTAATTTTTTTTATTTTTTTAATTCGTCTTTCATATTTAAATTGAAAAAATAAAAAATAAAGATCATTATGAAAAATTTATTTGAATTTATACTTGAATTTTAGTATCATTTTGTAAAAGACGACCCAAAAAAGTAAAAAAAAAAATCATTTAAAAAAAACAACCTAAATCCTATAAAAAATCCATGTAAAATCCCAAACCAATTTGTGCCACTTGAGAAATGGAGGAATGAGCCTTGAGAGGATGATTCAAGCCTAATTTATTAGTACAACTACTCATTTATTGACAAGTAATAGAAGCATAAATATTCTACCAAAAGAAAAATAAATACAACTTACAAACCAAACTTTTTTTTTTCTTTTCTTCCACTTCTTTTTCAGCTTTTTCTGATTTTGTTAAAAATAAAATATGCCCACCAAAAGAAAGAGAGACTCTATACAAAATGGAAAAAATATATTTAGGGGCAAAATCGAAAAAAAAAATGAATAGGGGTAAAATCAGAAAAAATAAATGATGAAAAAAAACACTATTGGTTAGGGGCAAAATGAAAAAAAAAAAGTTGGTGATCCATGGTTACTATTCACTCAAATTTTAGGGGCAAAATAAAAAAAAAATTGGGAAAAACAATATTTAGGGGCAAAATTGAAAAGAAAAAAAATGATTAGGGACTAAATCGGGAATAACGAATGATGAGAAAAACAAATATTGGTTAGGGGCAAAGTTGGAAAAAAAGTTGGTGGCATAGAAACACTATTCACTCACATTTATTAGTATATATATATATATATATATATATATATATATATATATATTTTACAAATTTTTCAACGGATTTAAATGCAAGGCACGTTGCCAATAAAATTTACTTGCAAGGACCAACAGTAAAAAAACAAAAAACACAACAAGATAAACAATTACGATTAATTTCGCAATGGAATCACAACTTGCGATGTTTCTGAAAAAAGTCTAAATTTTAAAAAAGCTTGGTCCATATTTTATATTATATATATAGTATATATTTCCTATGTATTGAATTGATTGACTTTGGTTCTGGTTGGTAACATCGAAAAACTATAATATGAGTTTACAGAAGAAAAAAAAAATATATATATACATATAATTCTGACGAAGCCAAAGTTTCATTTTGTATTTCTTAGGCCTAATTGGGAGTATGCATTTTTTGTGTCGATTTTTTTTTAGTGATTTTTTTCGTCGTTGGATCAAATTTTTATATTTTTTTGATTTTTCGTGACATGAGAAATCTAAAATTATAAATTTTCATCTAATTCAAAAAAATTTACTAAAAACGAAAAAAATAAATTATTTTATCTAAAAAAAATTATCGAAAATTTGGAGGTATACTTGCCAAAGTTGATGGATAGTTGGGAGATTCGACGAATAGCGTTGAGACCGTTGGAGCGGCTGAAAAGGACGATCTGAGTGACGGTATGAAGCTAGCTGGTGGTGGAGTTGGGTGGGGTAGGGGCGGTGGCCGTGGATGTGACATTGGCTTGCCCGGAGAAGGGCTGAGGCGACTTTTGGAGGCGGTGTTTAGTGGGAGCATGCGAGTGGTTAGAGGATCGAGGTGGGTTGGGTTGGGGTTAGTGATGGTATAATGATGGGTTTATAAAGAAAATCTTGGAACTTCTAAAATTAGTTATTGGGTGCAGAAAGAAGATGGGTATAGAGAGAAAAGTTTTGGGATTGGAACAATAAGAAACATGTTGAAATTACTAAAAGGACCCAAATATGATGGGAAATACCTTCATAGAAACCTTAACCAATGTTGTCATTCCAACCATTTTCTCGCCCTATGTCTCTCTGTCTCTCTCTCTCTCTCTCTCTCAATTCTCAAATTTGGGATATATATAATATTGATTTTCTTTTTTGGGATATGTAAATATTACTTTTCTTTTTGGATTTTTTGTCGTAGTGATTTTTTTTTTTACTTTTCCGTT
>BRYE01000010.1:20535573-20540573 GCA_030159115.1 Actinidia arguta var. hypoleuca | reverse complement strand
TATTTGAATTAGAGTCAAAAATACTCTTAATAAAAAAAGTACAATAAAAACACGAACAAATGTAGAATACAGAAAATAAAAAAAAATAAGAATAATTACAAGTTAAACATAAGATTTAAGTAGTTCACCTAATATGGATTAGGCCAGAATGTGGAATACATCGAAAATGTGTACATTATAATATATATAGTTAGGGTTACAAGTTTGTTTAAAATTACCAAATTACCCCTTAGGAAGTGTTTGCTGACTTTGTGAAGACGACAATGCCAAGTGCCAATAATACCAATATATTCACAATAATACCCTTTCCGAATGGGATATTTTACTGATATTTTACTTTGTTCAAATTATCTTCATCAAGGATATTATATTGAAAGGTAGGGATGATTTGAGTTCGGATACTATAGAGTGGGGGTGGGTGGAGTTTTTTTTAAAGTGGTGTAAAATAACATCGTTTTGGTTAATTATGGTACAAAATGACGTCGTTTTGAATTGTTAACAAAACAACGTCATTTTATATGGTCAATAAAACGACATTGTTTTGTACTATAATTAACCAAAACGACGTCGTTTTACACCACTTTAAGAAAACTTCACGTACTCCTACTCTAGAGGATTCAAATCCTGGGTGATTGTAACTATGCTTTATGAATGGGGTGGTTGCAAGGAGTTCGGATCCTCTGAAGTGTGGAATTAGTGAAGTGGTCCTGAAGTGTAAGATCAAGATGACGACGTTTTGGTCTTAAAGTATACAAAACGACGTTATTTTGTATACTCTTAGTCTTAAAGTGTAAGACCAAAATGGCATCGTCTTGATCTTACACTTCAGAAGCACTTCACTAATTCCACACTTCAGAAGATCCGAATCCAATTGCAAGTACTCCAAAAGTATCAATAATAACTAACAAATACCACAAGATCTATCACCTTTTGCACAAAGGTGCTCTTTCTCCTCCCATGTCCAAAAAGAAACGAATAGAAAGTAATTTAAAGAAAGATGGAAAATTAGTTACTATCTTTATCTGATTTTGCAAAGAAATATAATGAAAATTAAAAAAAAAACTTTTTTTTGTTTTGTTTTAGAATAAAGAGAAAATAAAATGATAAAATCAACTTTGACAGAGAGAGAAAGAGAAAAGGAAAAAAGGAAAGAAAGAAGGAAGAATGTATAATGAAAAGAAAAATGAATTTTTATTTGCTTTACCTTCCAAAACTGAAAACCAAATAAGAGAAGAAGAAAATATGATTTTTTATTCTTTCCCATTTGTTTTCATTGCATTCCAAACAAATTCTTAGGCCCAATTTGCTTTAAATTTTTTTATCAATTTTTTTAGTTGCTTTATTTTTTTATATTTTTTTTTGTTTTTAGTAATTTTTTTTTGCATTTTAATCAAAATCTTTTACTTTTCAGATTTCTCTTAACTAGAGCAGTCTAAAAATATAAAATTTATTCAAATGGTTAAAAGAATTCATTAAAAATAAAAAAATCTCAAAAATCGAAACAATTTAAAAAAAAATTAAATTAGGTCAAACTGGGCCCATACCATTTCTTTTGGGGCTTGGGCCTAAACTCATCAGGCTTTTACTGAAAATTGGGCTCGGACTGTACTAGCGGCCCATTTGTCTCTAATCTGAAAATATAAAATTTTGTTCAAACTTTAAAAAAATCACTAAATATAAAAAACTAAAAAAATTCAAAAAAATCAGTCCGGACCCATTAGATTTCTTTTTGGGCTCGGGGCCGAACACATCAGGCTTCCATTGAAAGTTGGACCCGTACTGTGGTGGCCCATTTGTTAAACACCCAGGCTAGGGGTTACCTACAGGTTTACGACTGTCCAAAAAAATTGGTAGAACCAAAAATTCGATCCGAGACGATTGAATTTGGTTCAATTTTTTGTATAACCAGTTTAGTTCCGGTTCTGAAGTTTAAAAAATCGTTTTGGTTGGTTCGGTTTACAGATTAGTGAGTTCGATTTTAGTTTGAACCGAACTGAATCAAATAATACTAATAATATATTTTGTAAATAGTTTTATACTTATATTTCATGATTTTTTTTGTTTTTTAACACTTTTTTAAAAAAATATTTAAAAAAATAATACAGTTATAAAATATTTTAAAAAATAATAAAGTTGGGCGGGTCGCCAGTGTCATTGGCGAGTCACTAATGACAATAGCGACTCTAGAGTGCACCCAAACGACGTCGTTTTAGTGCAAATTCTGGAGAAAAAAAAAGGTAAAGAGAGATAAGGAGAGAGAAAGCCCTTTCATCCATCCAGAATTAATGACACCCACCCATATTCCAATCTTGTTCTCTCTCAATCTCGTTATTTCTCTCTAGAAAGTGGATCTGGACTCTCTCTTTTTGTCTTCTAAGGTCACCTGACTCACCACACCAATCCATCTCTGATTGCAAAATCCTCTCCAATAAATAAACCCATTAATAAAAAATAAAAAAAAAGATTGTAAGAAATAATACATGAAGCTTGTTGATAGATTAATCCCATGAAGAATTCCATACGAGATGGTAATTTGAAGGCTCTGAAGGCTCTGAGTTTGACAAACTATTTTTTCCAAGTCTATGACTTGTCATGAAAAACTAACAATCTTCAAATCGTTCTTATGATTCTCCAAAACCTTCAATAAAAAGAACTAGTAAAAATTATTTTACAGGTCCAAAAAAAATTGGGATAAAAAAGAAGGATGATTAAAATATAAACACAAAAAAAATTCGGTGGCAGCGGCAGGAGGAAAGGCAACCCCCCCCCCCCCCCCCTCTCTCTCTCTTCTTCAGAATTTGAACCAAAACAATGTCATTTTGATGCACTCGAGAGTCACTGTTGTCATTAGCGAGTCGCCCAATTGTGTTATTTTTTTAAATATTTTTATAACTGTGTGATTTTTTTAAATATTTTTTTAAAAAAAGTGTTAAAAAACAAAAAAAAAACTCTATATTTCACATCTTAATTTATATTGTTGCTTTATATAATCTTGATAATTGTATAACTATATTAAATATATTTTTTTTAAAAATTATATTATATGTTTATGGTCTATATTCTTTGTTATTTAGTAGGTAGTTTTTGAATATGGAGTGAATGAATTATGTTAAGAAAATTGCTAACCAACACTTATTGGTTGGTGGTTAAGGAGTCAAAAATGTATTAAAATTGTGAAAAGTGTGTTGAAAATTATAAAAATGTATTAAATTTTGTGAAATGTGTATTGAAAAACTAATTTTTTTGACATTTTGTTCTATTTAACCATAATCTAATAAACAGTGTTCAGAAAGACCCTTATGTTAATAAGGAATACGGTAATTGTATAGTAGAAAATTTACTTACTAAAATCGTAGTTCAAAACCTAAACTAAATTGATTTTTTTAAGTTCAGATTGGATTGATTCTAAGTTTTGAACGAATTGATTTACTCTATAAACTTCAAAAATCATAAAATTCAATTCAATATGTATTTTACTTAAAATCTAACAATATGAGCAACTCTACCCAGGTCCGGGCCCTAGGCTTTGGTAGCAACACAGGGATGGAATGTGTGTACATATAAAAGTGGCTATCACTGGGACAAGCATCACCATCTGAGTCGTGATTACTTCCATAATTGGAAATGCAAGACTCTACTACACTACACGTGTCCGAACGAATTTGGAAAGTGCTAAAAATAATTGGATTGGAGAATGATCAGTTCTCACCAATCACCAATCACGAACCCCATCTTTGAGGTTAACCCAACCAAAAGAAGACACTTGTGTTAAATTGTAGTTGAAAACTTGAATCTGAATCTGAACCTGAACCTGAACCTGAACCTGAATCGAATCAATATTTGTAAGTTTGAATGGAATTAATTTTAAATTTTGAATTGATTAATTTAGTTTTAAAATTTTAAAAATTATAAAATCAGTTTAATTAAATCCACGTTGTTACTTAAAATGAATAATTCGGATCATGAACAAGCCGTACACCCGGTCTTAGGCTTTGGTACCTGCAGAGCCATGGAATTTGCATTTGATCATTACAAAGTGCTGACTGCAAGTCTACAAGCTTCCATATAAAAGTGGCTATCGCTTGGACAAGTGTCACCATCCGAGTAGTGATTATTCCATAACTGGTAGTGCAAGATTCTACGTGTCCAAACTAATTTGGAAAGTGCCAAAATAATTGGATTGGAGAATGATCAGTTCTCACCAATCCCCCACCACATCTTTGGGTTTAACGCTAACAAAAGCAGACACTTGTCTTAAATTTGACATGTCTCTGGTACATCCAATAATTATAAGAGACGACATTGGAATATAGTAACACACTAATTATGATGTGTGTATTTTTATGAGTATGACATATATAATTATTATTTTTTTTTGTCGTTCTAATCAATTTCTCACCCCGTCTTTGGGTTTTGAGATATACCATCTCTCACAAGTAAATTATTCGTATTCACTTCCTCTCTTGACTTTCTCTTTTTAAGATCAGAGTCCAAAATTTTTCTATTGCTCTCTTCTTTCTTTTTCTTTTTCGATCACTAACTTGATCGTCAGATAACTGTATCTAAAATAGCTCCGGACGCTCGTTTTTACACTGTTATTATCTTGCAAGCTCGGCCGAATAAAATCCAATTATCGAAAATCGCTAATCACCCATATCATCTATATACATTTTTCTCATATCCCATCACCCCCACACAAACACAATATAAGTTTTTTTATTGTATAAGCCCACTTTACGATTTGCCTTGTTAACTGATGTAAGAGGGGCCTTCACACATCATCTCGTTGTACCTTTTTATTTTTCACGCAATGTGTATATATATATATATATATATATATTTTGAAAACGAACGCCACAATCAGAGATGAGTCAAATCCAAGGCAAATAGTTTCCAAATTGGTGCTTGCATATTTGAAATGTTTGACCTCCATTATAGTTATAGGACCGAATTAATACTTCCCTGTTTGGTGGGAAAAGTAACGACTTTTTCTTTTTATT
>BRYE01000010.1:20515573-20518073 GCA_030159115.1 Actinidia arguta var. hypoleuca | reverse complement strand
AAAAAAATAAATTTAATAAACAAAAAAAAGCTGTTAAAAACATTAAAAAAATAGAAAATATATGAAAAATGAGAAGGGAGACAAATGAGAAAAGGATTAAAGGGAAGGGGCAGAAAGGTAATTTATCGTGGGGACAAGGGAGGGTGCAGTGTCAAGGGAGGCGGGAAAAGTAATTTTCCTTGACGAAGTAGGCTTTAGCCTCCCTTATCTAGTAGCACTTGTGTCCTTCTCTCTAGTCCTATTTTTTTATTTTAATAAATTTTATTATCTTTTTTAATTTTTTGATAATTACAGTCGCATTTTTTTAATTTTTTAAAACGATACTGACATTTTTTGCTTTTAAAATTATTATCAAGATTCTATATATAGCTAATTTCTTAGAAAAAATGGTGAGATTATCTTTATTTTTGAGCTTTCATTTTTTTTTCTCAAGATTGCACTTTTTTTTTTTAATAAATTTAGATAACAAAAATTTATTTTTTTAAGTACACTTTGATTAGGAGTACTTAAAAAAAAATAATTTCGATCAATTTTTTTTAAAATAATTTATTTATTGATAAAGAATAAAATGGTGTAGTTTATAAATGAATGTTATTTTGAGAAGAAAAAAAAGGGCATTTATTCATTTTAATTGATGTATTAAGAAAAAAAATCATAATACTTAATTTTAAGGTAATTTTATCATTTTTGTTAAAAAATTAGCTTTAGTGAATAATTTTGATAATAGTTTTAAAGTAAAGAAGATCGGTGCTATATCAAAAAATACAGAAGAGTGGCTATAATTGTCAAAAATATTTTAAAAAATAGGTAAAATTTATTTAAACAACAAAATACGGCGGAGAGAAATTTCTTGGGTTAAAATAGAATTACAGTACTTTTTCTTAAAAAAAAAAAAAGGTATAAGTTTTCAAATAGCTCCTTGAAATTTATTCTAGTTTTTAATATGACACTTGATCAAATTTTTTATTTTATTTAAAACCTTTAACTTTCACAATTGATTCTATCATCCATATGGTTATTTGTGCTTCTTAAATCTTAATCGAGCTAAAATAGTGGCTTAGATTAAAATATATATATATATATATATAATTTAGGTAAGGAACAAAAACAAGAATAGAGAAAATTAATAGTTTTGGGTAAGATTAGTATATTTATAGGTTAAATTATTTTCTTATGTAAAGTTATGTTTAGATGTCAAGAATCTTGTAAGAGAATAGAAATCTAATTACCAGTCTCATGATTCTACCATTTGAACGAAATAAGAATATGAATGTATTTCTTGATCTCTTCAATAAAAATTTTAAATTAAGAAGAAATCTGATTCCTACGGTTGTCATATTAAATTTCTGAGTCAATCTTTAACAAAATTGAAGGCGAATTCAAACATATTTCCTAAAATAATATTTTTTTATTAAGATTATTGAACGACATCTTATTTATATTTTCTAGTAATGATTCGTGTTTCCACTCAAGAGTCAGTCGTCAAAACATGACGGACCATGGAAAATAAATTCACTTGAAATTGTATGCATTTTTTTTCATAACTTGGATAATTTCTTTATTAAATTTAAATGATAAAATCATCTCTTAGGAAAAACACGGTATTTTACACCTCTATTAATTTTGTGGATTGCATTGGCCAGTTTTCCAGTTGGAGGATCTAAATAGAAAAAATTAAAAATTAAGGATCCGTTAAAAAATTTACAAAAAAAGGTTGGAGGGACTAAAAACAAACAAACAATAGTACTCCATTTCATTTACTCCATTGACGGGCGATTCAAGCTTTGTGATGCGATCTAGGCCGTCCATTATGCCTTTGCCACGTGAATCCAGGCTGTCCATCCACCCGTGGTTGGACACAAGGCAGTCCGTGACCACCTCTTTTCTCGGGGTCCATAAATAAGCTGCCCCAGTACTAGAAGTCAATTCCTACTTTAATTGACTTTAATTAGCCTCTTCTCTCTCTAAAAATAGCATTCACATCAAATTCACATCAAGTCTTGTTTGGGTGAACCTTTTTGAAGCCAATTTTAGGTAATGAATTTATAGTTATTTTAATTTTTTTTAGTGAATTTTTTTACTGTTTAATTAAATTTTATACTTTTTTTAGTTCTGATTTATGAGTGAACTCCGAAAATATATAAAAATTTATTTAATTTAAAAAAAAACACTAAAAACGAAAAGAAATCATTTTATTCAAAAAGAATCTAAAAATGATTTAATTTTGTTTTTAGTGATTTTTTTCTTCAAATTAGATGATTTTTTTTATATTTTTTGACTTTTCTCGTCAAGAAAATCGAAAAAATATAATTTTTTGATTAAACGATGAAAAGAATTTACTAAAAGTAAAAGAACGGGATAAACAAAGCAGTCCAAAAATATTTTACAACTTTATCGCCTACTGGGCTTTAGTTTATATGGCTTATTATTGAATTTTTTAGTTTTTAGTAATTTATTTTATCATTTAATAAAAAAAATTATACTTTTTACAAGTCTTTAC
>BRYE01000010.1:20480573-20483073 GCA_030159115.1 Actinidia arguta var. hypoleuca | reverse complement strand
TACTGAGCCAAGTTATAGCTTAACTGATATTCAGATATAATTTATATTCATTTTATAGTTTCGCCATGTATAATATGCAATAAATTAGTTTTTGTAAAAAATAAAATATGAAGGGAATAGATACTTCAAAGTATGTGTCCAATAGCAATACAGTACCATTAATTGAAAAATAATATTTGTCATTAAATAAAAGTACGACATAAAATTATTAAAAATTTTAAAAAAAATCTAATCTGGGCTTCTTGGGTGGTCGCTTAACAACGATGGAGTTGGACTGATTAGTAGATACATGGAAGCATGGGATCAATCATACCTTAATGTGGTTTGATGTTAGCTATTTCGATAGTGATTGATGCAGACTTAAATGAGAGGAAAAATACATCAAGTTTTGTTTTTTTACGAGAGATGCAACATTCACATGGTCCTCCAAAAAGCAAGTAATTGTTACTTTGTTTACTTGTGAAGCGGAGTATGTAACAGTTAACTCCACCTTTTGCCATGCTACATGGTAGAGGAACCTGTTGAAGCATTTGGGATTTTCACAAGAAAGTCTTAAAGAGATATATGTGGATAATAGATCGGCAATAACTTTGGTAAAAAATTTAGTATATCATCATTTCATCCGAGAGCATGTGAAAGAAAAAGAAGTAGAGCTAGTTCACTGTAAATCTTTTGATCAAATTGTCGATATTTTTACTTGTGAAGCGGAGTATGTAGCAGTTAACTCCACCTTTTGCCATGCTATATGGTGGAAGAACTTGTTGAAGCACTTGAGATTTCCACAAGAAAGTCCTAAAGAGATATATGTGGAAAATAGATCGGCAATAATTTTGGTGAAAAATTTAGTATATCATCATTTCATCCGAGAGCATGTGAAAGAAAAAGAAGTAGAGCTAGTTCTCTGTAAATCTTTTGATCAAATTGACGATATTTTTATAAAACCTTTGAAGCATGATGTATTTAAGAGATTGAAGATGTTGCTGGCATGAAGACTTTTTGGAATTTGGGTTTAAGGGGATGTTAGTTTAGTTTATGTAAACCTAATTATGGTTATTTTGTGTTTATTTTTTGGGGGCCCTTTTTATAATATCCATAATTTTTGTATCTAAAATTAATTGTGTATAAACGTGCTTCTAAAAACGTGTGGTAGGTGAAATATACCGATAAATTTGTACAAAATAATAATAGTTCTTTTTGTTGTGAAAAATAGAAAAAAAGTGGGTTTCTTGCGTAGACAAAAGAAGTGAGAGAAATGATTTTTATTTGTATGTTTTGCTGTGAAAGAAGTAGGCGAAGGCGGCTTCGTAAAGCTGAAATTTAGTGAAGAAAAAGTCATATTTGATGCCCATATAAGTTAATATCTTGTTGTTCTGCTTTGCTCTGTTTTTCTGTTGAAATTTGGTTGCTTGAAGATCTACATTTGTGTAGCAAAATCAGATTTGTGTGTGCTGTATTTATGCCTATTTTGTGACTGTTTCTTGGGTAATTCTTGTGTGTGATTAGTGAGAATTGGAGCCCAAATTCCCCCAACACAGAATCCATATATAAACTATCAAATCTAAATTAAGCTATTCTCATTTAATAACAATGTCAAATACCTATTTGATGACATGCAATGGTGGGGCCTATGTATGGCCAAGTGGCAGCGGCGCTGCTATTAGATTTTTTTTTTTTTTTTTAAATTTAACCCGTAATCACCAAATCCTCTTCGGGTTCTATTTCTTCGCCATCCTGCCCTGTAAGTATAGATTAGAGACTTGCTATTATTGAGTTTGGATTCTGGATTTTGCTGATGTGAGTTTGAAATTTTAGGGTTTCTAATTTGTTGGAGTTGAGTTTGGATTTTCGATTTTCTTGATGTGGGTTTTGATATTTGAGTTTCGGATTTATAGATGGTATTTTGTTATCAAATAGCGATGATTCTGATGATGATGGGTTTCATTTTGGGCTTCCATTAAAACTCTCCACTGTCAAGAAGAAGACGAAGTTTTGCGCATGCAATGGATTTTCTTCAATTAAGAGCTCCATATTTTAGGTTCTTCAAATAACTCCGATCAACTTCATTTGAAAAATTTTGATGTTGATTTCTTGGAACCCGTTGGTAAATCTGGGTTCAAAATCTTCAATTCTTCAATCTACCAACACCCATTTGTGTGATTGGAATGGGTGAGAAGAGAGAGAACTTGAATATTTTAATGGAATACAGAAATGATAGGAAGTATTGTTGGAATGGGCAATTAAAAATGGGTTTCTTAAACAAGAAAAATTCCTTATTTTGTAATAAATTAGAGAAAATGTATGAAGTATTGCG
This sequence comes from Actinidia arguta var. hypoleuca, assembly GCA_030159115.1. Lineage (NCBI taxonomy): Eukaryota > Viridiplantae > Streptophyta > Magnoliopsida > Ericales > Actinidiaceae > Actinidia > Actinidia arguta. Next base: position 20,480,762 of record BRYE01000010.1, on the reverse strand, counting down.
GGGCATCTCCAATAGATCCCTATCTCTAGTTTTTACACACAGCTAATATCCCAAAGCAAGCTTCAATAGGCTCTCTATGTGATCACTATTTTTAGAGATTGCTATAGTTGCTAGGAGTTGAGGCGCAACTATTCACTCCTTGAGAGTAAAAAACCAATACCCTACTCTCTCTCCCCACGTCAAAACCCC
>BRYE01000010.1:20473073-20475573 GCA_030159115.1 Actinidia arguta var. hypoleuca | reverse complement strand
ATGGTCCCAAACATATGAAATGTTTCCAAAATCCTAATATCACTTTCATCAAGTTCCCCCATTCCAAACAGAGTGTAAAGGTTTAGATCTTAGTTTTGTGGGGACTTACAGTTCCAGATCCGATTGTGATCTGATCGTGTGACAGATCTAGAGGTGTTGATGTGACATGAACTCCGAAGAATGTTGCAGTGTTTCTGAAAGTGAGTTTCACAGTGGAGTTCATGGAGTTCCTGGAGAACATTACAGTCGCCACTCCCGTGAAATCCGAACCGGCCTGAACCACGAGGCTCTCGAATGTAATGCTCTGCAAATTGAATTCAGAACAAAATCAATTTCACAACTCACATGGATAGATTGTAACTTACGATTCGGAATAAGCATTTCTATAGACTTATTATTCCTTTGTTGAAAGGAATGACAGATTTTATTCTGCAGCCAAATTATAGAATTATAATTTGGCATGTCTTTTTTTAATTGATAATATGGTTAATTAACTATGTGATCTTAAATAGGATTTTGTCAATTTCAATTTATAAACAATACAATAGATAATAAGAATGAAAGTAAATTTTACTAGTAAATTTTATTCTTTGCATTGCTATAGTCAAAGTAACAGTTAGGTGACTATTTAATAGGGTTATATTTAGTAAATAAAATACTATTTCAAAAGCTAAAAGCATTCAATGCTTTAAACAAGTGTGATTATAGTGTGTATCAATATATATAAGAAATAAAAACATAAAAATTGGAAGCCTATTAAATTGGGAGGCCCTAGGCGGTGGCCTTAATGGCCAAGCCCTTGGGCTGACCTGGTCATTTTAGATCTAAGATTTTGGTGGAGGTGGTGGCAACGTCTAGGGTGTTGCAGAGATAGGTGGGTGGTGTCAAAGCAGGCAGGTAAAAGGCTTGTGGGTGAGGGGTTGTGAGCCGGCAGGGTAGTGACAAAAAGGGGGGGAGGAGGAGCTAGGGTGGTCTAGAGAAGGTGGGCTACAGGAAGCAACTACAATGGAGGATGGGATGGGGGTGGGGGGTGGAAGCAGCTACAGAAAGTTTGGAATAAGTTATTTGGAGTGAATGTATGATAGTTTTTTGTAGTTTATGTCGTCCATTTTTAACTAAAAAACAAAAGTGAATTTTTTTTTTTCCGGTTCTTTTTCTTACCCAAACATGCCCTTAGGCAACTGTGACTGTTTGACAGGATAGATGAGTGAATGTGTGTGTATTATGAATTTTTTAGGGATAGATGAGTGAATGTGTGTGTATTATGAATTTTTATACTAAACCACAATCTTCCCATGATCTTAAATATCTTGATCTAGTTTTGTCTTGATAGGGGTGCTTAATAGCATACAAATCAACCTTTTGAAACAAATGTTCGGATATGATTCTTAAATATGGTAAACAAATGTAATTACAATAGCAATTACAAAAAAAAATAATTTTTTTTAACAGTCATATAGCTAATTAGCAACAAATTCTTGTTTAGCATTATTCGAGTGTAATTATTTTCACTCACCTCAAAATGTGAGTCAACATTACTTTTCTTCTCGTTCAAGTGGGGCCTATACATTTTAACCAATAAAGATGTTAAAAGTAATATTCACCTTCTTAAACAAGGTTGGTGAAGTTGAACACCTGAGGAAATTGAGATTGATTTGTAGGGTTGGCCAATAAGCATAAACTATGGAATATAATAACATGCATGCACGTCCACATGACATATATACCCAAAAAAGATATATATACACATAAATATACATCCATGCATAGTCCTTTTGAATTTAGAAACACTTACTGAGTTTATTTGAAAGAGACTTTATTTCACGAAAACGAAATTTTAATTTAATTATTCCTCATTTGTTTCAAAAGGTTGATTTGTATAATACCATTAAGCACCCCTATCAAGACAAAACTAGATTAACATATTTAAGATCATGAGAAGATTGTGGTTTAGTATAAACAAGTGTTCATGAACCTAACACGAAGATTCTGTGTGATGAACGCAAGTAAATTTAGCAATTTAATAAAAATAAATTTCCTTGGGGAAGATAATTAGTGGTATTTGGTAAAATTGTTAGGTTTTTATTTATGAATCATCTAATGGTTTGGAATCTTTAAATCATCTAGTTTTTTCATTACAACCTTAACACCAGGATCTCTACTATATTATGTGTTAAATATACTAATACCCCACTCCATCCATCTGGAAATATTGGTTCAAACTCTTTGCTATTGGGCAAAAGATGCCACTTCTTTGCCTCTATTACAATTTTTTCTCCACGAGTATCGTAATTGGAATACTCTTATTACTTCAAAGAAATCTAGGGTGTAGAATTTGGAAAGAGAGGAAAAAATATTAAGTTTTGTAGGGGGCAAATAAAGAAATCATGTGGCGCTAACAAGAATTTGTTGAAGTTTGGGGCACCCTACTGGCCACACCCAAGGTCCGCCACTGGGTTTGATCCTTCCAAGATCCCTATGGCCATGTTTGGTCTACGGT
>BRYE01000010.1:20450573-20455573 GCA_030159115.1 Actinidia arguta var. hypoleuca | reverse complement strand
AGTTAAAAATTATGATCCAATCATAAAAAATATAAAAAAAAATATATGCATATTGAGATTTTATATAATTAATAATATGATTTAATCTGACTGAATTTATTATTTAACCTTAAATTCTATTGAATTTTTAATGTGTCAAATTCAATCTTTAAATCAAACATGGCCTTTTTTAAGTATTGAATCGAATCCATTTTTTCTAGGTTAGGGTCAATTAATTTACATATTAGCGAGCGGATTTGGGCCTAATTGACTAGTCTTGTTGAAGCCCATTTCACTGAATTTTAGCCATTTGGGCTTGAATGAGCAGGTCTAGTTTGACCCATTTTCTAGGATTGAGTGAGTTCACACACAAACTCACGAAATCACCACTTCTATGGCCCAATGTTTGAAGGCCCAACAATAAATTTCACTGGTGGTCCCTATAGTTTAGGATAAGTCTTACTTTGGTCTCTATAATTCTAATTTAAATAATTATAACCTTACAGCTTTCAATCGATTGCATTTGGTCCTCCATTCAAATCCGTTAAAAATGCTAAGGATTTTTTTTTGGTGTGTGTGTGTTTTGCATTTTCCATCATAATTGCTAATTATTAGTAATAATGAGCTTTGACTCTTACAATTACTTATTGTTATTGAATTAATCCCACGTAATCATAACTTTATTTAAAGTTAATGTCAAGCGGACAACATGCAGAATTAATTTTACCTATACATTTTAAATTTCTAAACATTCTTTTTGAAAAAAATACTTCGTACATTATATTGTTGTTGTTATGTGCTCTTCTTCTCTTCTTATTTAAATAAAAAAGGGGAAATAGCATCAATTTAATAAGAAAAAAGTTTATGATTTTCACTTTTAATATTACAACTATTATTTTCTAATAAGAAATGATATTTTTATAAACTTCTCAACTAATAATGTTATGAGATCATTTTTCCCCAACATAGAAGGTTAGTTCTATTAATTTCAAATCTCAACATATGCCTTTCTCTCCCTTCAAAATACCTTAGCTATATATAACTATATGTGGCCCTACAAATCACTAGCTCGTATAAAAATTTCATATATGTCTCCTCATTGTTGGTACATGGCATGTTACTTTATTAGAAGTCTAACAAGATCTAAGGGGTTATATATAATTAATAGGGTAAGGTTCACTAATTTGCAATGAAATTTATGACAAATACAATCATGTCCTCTGTAATTTTAAAATTGCATTGACATCTCTTACTTTTGAAACTAGTATCAATATTTTTTCCTTGAACTAATTTTGTGCAAAAATAATTAAATTGTCCTTATGTTTAGGGTTTTCAAATTTGTTTTCTCAATATACCAATTAGAATAAAAAGCATTCTCTTTTTTTTAAATATTGATAACAAATTTATTTTTAGGTATGTTTACATTATGAGCACTTATAACAAGAAATATTTAGTTTAATTTTAAAATAAAAAATTATTAAAAAATATTATTGATAACAAATTTTTGTCGTTTAAGTACATTCTGAATGGGAATACTAAAAAATAATTATTTTGTTAAAAAAATAATTTTTGATAGAAAAAAAATATATTACAAATACATGATGTTTTGAGAAAAAAGGAAGAATGTTTATTTTGTTTTAATTATTGTATTTAATAAATTAATTTGAAAACCCTAAACATAAGAGCAATTTTGTTTGTTTTTGCAAAAAAAATAGCTCCAGGGGAGATCTATGACGATACTTTCAAAAGTAAGGGAATTCAATACAATTTCAGAACTACTGTAGAGGGGTGGGTTGTATTTGTTAGAAGCCTCAGGGGAGGTCCGTGTAATTTATCCTAATTAATATATAGTTGCTTGTCTTGCTGATATATACCGTTGTATGGAGGAGGAGAGGACTTTGATCTTTTCCAATTTCAAACATGAAAGTATATGTGGGAATGGAAAAAGGGTGGAGAGAAAGGTGCTTGGACTTCAGTGTCCTAGCTTTATTTTCGCTTTCACCACTTTTCGCTCGAAAGATTGGTTTATACAATTTCGGATAGTAAAAGTAGGGATGTGCAAAAAAAAAAAACCACTAACATCGGATCCGATCTAACCCATGCTAACTCGAATTTACTGGTTCAACTCAACCCGACTATTTAGAGGGTGAGTGGGTTGAAGCATGTTTTTTGCGTGGGTCAAGTGAGTGTGATCAGGGTTAAGTTTTACATCTCGCTTCTAACTCAACCCGATCAGTCTATAAAACCAAGAAACTATTTATGTATTGAGTATATCCCAACACACTTAATTCGAACTTATTCTAGCCTCGCCACATTTGATTCTTTTTGTTCCTCTCTCAACTTAATGAAAACCAATTAAAGAACGTCTAAAATTCAAAGAGCAACCCTCAAACACACTCAACTTGCTAAGTTGAGACTCCAATTGCTAAAAAAAAATAACTAATCCATTGGTTTTCAAGGTTGGAAGTTCGGATTCGGGTGTGCATGGATGAGAAAATGTCAACCTGATTGTAAATTTCGTTTTAACTCGCCCATTCCGAACCGTGCATACCTCTTATCAACACCATTGCACCAAGAAAAAAGTACAGATCACTACATTTTCCAAGGGTGACAAAAGCACTTTGGTTTCAATGTCAGGGATAACAAAGGTATCAGATGAGAGAGGTACAAAGATACAATTTGTCTTTCCTCTTTCCCCAAACAAAGAAAGAAAAAGGAGCACATCAAAGCCGATCACAAAAAAAAAATGTTGAACCAAAGTGAGATAAGATAGAAATTCCATTTTCCAGAACCCATTCATCTGCCTTCTGGGTGTAATGGGAAAAGCTCAAGAGTCTTGTCTCCCTCCTCTTTACAACAGGACCTTTTGTCCTCTTCCAATCTTTCAAAAGTCCAAGTCCTACACTTCCTCTTGTATGGACTATCTTCTCTCTGCACTTGTCCCTGCAAAAATTCACACCAAATTGTCAGAGTATTTGTTATAACTAAACTTGTAATAAAATTAATTATTTAATAGTAAAGAAATTTAAAAATAGTATGAAAATTGAGCTTTTTATAAATCAGTTTTATTTTTTAACTTTCTAAAGTTGTTTTTGACCCATAACGAAGAACAAAAGCAGTGACAAATACTCTGGAATAACTTTTAAAACAGAAAAAAATAAAAATTAATGCTAATAAGTCAACTTGACACACATTTTATGTGGACTTTTAGATAAGAAATTTTGTTTTTTAGTCGTTTCCAATGTAAACGTATGATCCTGAGTCCGGACTAGCGTCAAGAAGTTAAATTAGAAAAGCTCTGGAGATGAGACATAAATAGGAAGGTTCTCAAAACTAAATTTTTAAATTTATTTTTAACTCAAGTATAAGAGTTGTGCGACTAAATTAAAAAAAAATTCCGAAACAATAAAAATTAGAAGTTACTATTCTTTAAGCTACAGCAAACACCTCGTACCCTTGTGTCAAGAGTGGCATTGAGGCCGAGGCTATTGCGTTTTTGTTTCTGTCTGTCCCGTGCCTTGTGGTTTTGAAACCAGTAAAACACATTCTTCCCTTCAATCTTTCCATATTTTCCGAGCTGAGTAGTGATATGTTCAATTTGTTGCGCGTTTGGAGTACGCATTCCACTCATATAAAGCATCTCTAGTATCCCTATTTGCTCTTGCGTCGGATTCCACCTTGTCCCCCCTGGTTGCGTCTCCACCTGCACAAACATTCCCATATTCACCACCATCACGAATATGTTCCAAATTTAGTATCAATTTGACAAGTTACAAGTCCTCGTGTTGTTTTATCGAGCATTTATTCCAGTATAGAAGTAAGCATTCTCGATCCCAAAATTTTGTATCATGTTATCTCAACGTCTTTATAATTGTACCATGAGTATAATTTTTTTTTAAAAAAACAAGAATCTCAAAACAAAATTAGTCCATCCAAAAGATTCACGCACTTGTAGTTGCACAATAAGTGATAATCTCGAGACAAATTATTCTAAGTGTAAGCTGTAGCCATATAAATGTGGTATGTGAAGAAGAATTATTCCATTTACTTCCCTTTCAAGAAATAGTTACAGAAACTAATATGCGGACAATTACACACACACACACACACACACACAAACCCACTAAGGCTAGATCAGCTAGTAAAGACCTACTCTCAGATTATTGAAAGTTTGTCCGGTAATTTTTTGATAATTTGGTATCCAGCTCGAAAACCGATTAATTTGGAGGAACAATCCCACCATCAACTATTGGGAGTCTGATTAAAATTAGGATAAAGTCTCATATAAACTAACCCAACTCAGAAATTAATAACATCTATAAACTTTTTTAGCCCAGTTTGAGAAGTTTATCTGGCCGTTAACTTCAATATCTCACAGTAGTATTAGATCCAATTGAGTTGAGTGAGATACTTGATTATCAAATAATTTTAGTAAGTAATCACCTGAGCTGTTTCTAGGTGGTTGTCAGGGGATGATGCAAGTTTTACGGGCCCACATTCGGGTCTAATGAAGGTGTGGAGGTCGAAGGTTGCGCCAACAGAAGAGTAGGTGTGGGCGTCGGGGAGCTTGGGTGCGAGAGGGCGTAGACGCTTGCAGCCAAGCGTGAGAAAGGGCTCGTGATCGAATAGCCCACGTGACAACTGATGGTGCACCTTCATGCTCGATGATCCCATATGTAGATGTGTGAGATCTTGATGACCCAGAGAGAGAGCGAGACAGAGTGGCAATTATATAGAAGTGGTCTTAGAGAGAGAATGAATGAAATAAATTAATAAGTGGGAAATGAGGTGGTGCTTAGAAGAAACCCAAGGCCAAATGATGAGGTGAGGTTGACTTGGAGTTTTCCACGGTGAAAAGAAGAAAAAAGAGAGGGAGGTGCATAATCAAAGTGAGAGGGGAAAATATTGCAATGATGCTATGGTTTCTTTTAAGGGCGCTGTTACGGTTTTAAAATTTTGATTCAGAAAAATTTTCAGTTAAATACTAAATGAATGATTCAAAATCTAAATCATTCATTAAA
>BRYE01000010.1:20420573-20425573 GCA_030159115.1 Actinidia arguta var. hypoleuca | reverse complement strand
GGAAACTTTTATTGGAGAGAAGAGTTTTTTTAGTTTATTCTCTATTTTTAGTATGCTTGTTTTTCAAATATGATCTATTTTTTTATTTCTTTCAAAATAATTTTATTCTAATATAAATATAAATTAAAAGATGCTTAAAATTAAGATCCCTAACATGGTTTTAGGTCATTTATGTCCATCAGAAAAAAATTCATTCATAGAAATCTTAGTTTTAAACATATTTTTAAGTTATATTTATACTAAAATATAACTTATTTTATTTTATTTTTGTCTTTTACTACCTCACCAGACCACTCCAACACATCCTTGGAATCTTTACGTAGTATACTTTGCTATTTGATGGATGCTTCCCATACGTTAAATTTCAAGAAAAACAAAAAGGATTCGAGGTTATGACGGTGTCATAATGTATTGCAATCTCGTAGTGGTTTTATTCTAAGTTTATTATGCGTTTATTTTTATAATTTAAACTATTCTATTTATCGAGTTTACATAGTATATGACTTATACAAAAAACTAAGTATATCGAATATCAGTAGTTAAATGATCGAATATCATTTGTCTTACAGTATATTAAAAAAAATCATACTTGTCGTTCAGTTATTTTAAAATAAATGTGTTTAAATCATATAATTATTGATTCTCGATCAATTTAATTTTTTTATAGATAATTAACTTAACGAGATGTACAATGTCAACGATTTAGATAATTAAAACGAACATAAAGTATGCCTATTTTAAGGGCACTAAAGAGTTATAGTATTTTGAGGGTACCACAACAACTCCAAGACCAAGAAGAATCATCTGAAAAGAGGATTTGATGTTAAAAATATCAGATGAAGTACGAACATTTGCAAATTTTAATCAAATTATAACAAAAAATATTTCATTCTATTTTAACTAGTCATTTTTTTTAACACAAACTCTATCAGCTTCTCTATTCTAATTATATTCTATTATAATATTAATTATTTACTATTTTTTCATTATATTGTATGATGTAGGAAAAATACAGGCCGCCTTTGAATCTTAAACATTCCCAAATGGTGCACGCCGCCCAAGGGTTCACAGCACCCACCTTCCTGGTCGTTTTAAATTATTAAAGAACTGAGCTCCACTTTGCCTACACAAACGGCTCCTCCAGATCGCCATTGGGCGAGGTAGTTTACCTTGCCCGAGTCAGAGACGTCTCCATGAAGACTTTTCCTCCAAAAGAACTTCATCTCCGTTAGAAGTCTGTCCCCATGTGACTCCTTCTCCATCATTCCTCCTCCTGATCAGAGTCTATCTCCTATAAAATTTCACATCTATAAGAGAACTATCTCCAATAGACTCCAGCTCCATCACAACGCCTATAAATATGGATTACTCACCAAATGGAATCCTCCTACGTTATCTCCGAACTTATTGGGATATCCTCCCATACTTATCCTTTTGAGGAACTCGCCGTGATTCATCTACACGGTTCATTACTCCGTCTATATAAAGACCGCTCCCCCATAACAAAAAGGTACGCTCAACACAGGCACTACAGACACATTTACTATTGTGCTCGCTCGTACTGCCTTTAATTATCTCCTGATCGCCTTGGTCTGATTCACATGTGGGAGGAGTTTTAAGAGGCCTCACCATGGCCGATCACATTTGTTCATTGCTGCGCAGGTCGCCCCAACTTTAGCCGAGGTCCAGTGCCGAGGCCGATGAGCAATTCTGACTGTTAGTTGCTCTCTTAGATTTTTACCACAATAGTTTGGTGCCATCTGTGAGAATAATAGTTCTCATTATCCTATGCACCTACGCAGCCGTTTATTATCCAGACCAAGCACTAGCAACCCTTTAGATAACAGAGCTCATCTGATGGCCAATATCAGCTAAGCTCCAGATCTAGAGGGCCTTCACCGTGAGATACACGGTATGGCCGAACAGATGAGAATCATGAACGAAAATAACGCCCTCTTAATACAGCACCTCGCCGCAAATAACTCGGCACCTCCTCGCCGCTCTCATCTTTCAGGTAACAATGAATCCCAAAGCCACCGTAGTACAAGGCGAGATAGGCAGCATCGTTTTCCTAGTCCCCGCCCCTAACGAGAAATGAGCTCCTCTTCATTAGAATCACGATCATCCAGCAAAACTCCAGGACTGGAAGGTGAGGAAGTCAGAAGAGGGAGGTCTCCTCGTCAGGCCGATCAATTCCCTAGGCACTGAGACAATTCCACATCTCAGAAGATCAGGGATTTAGACCCTCGCTTTGATGCCATAAACAAGGGGACCAACGCTCCAATAACTGTAGACGCTTTGATTAGACAAACTGAGTCACTTTTCACCCAAAGAATAATGAGAGCTAGGGTGTCGTCCAGATTCAAACTACCTACTCAGCTTGGAGCCTACGAGGGGAAAACGGACCTTATGGATCACTTGGATTCATACAAAAATTTGATCTTTCCAAGGGTACTCAGACGAAATCATGTGCAAGGCTTTTTCCGTTACACTTAAGGGGTCAGTGAGATCGTGGTTCCAAAAATCATCTCTTGGAACTATTGACTCCTTTGGCGATCTGAGTAGGCTCTTCGTCGCCAACTTCATGAGCAGCAGGATCAGGCAGAAAAATGTGTTTCATCTCTTCACCATTCACTAGAAGGAAACAGAGAACTTGAAGGATTATGTGAAACGATTTAACTAGGCCATATTGAAAGTTGAAGATCCCAGTGACAAGGTAGTTTTCATGGCAATGATGGAGGGACTTCACCCTGGTCCACTATTCGACTCCCTGTCCAAAAACGTCCCAGAAGTATTGTCCGTCCTCCAAAGTAAAGCTAATAAGTACATCGCCGCTAAAGAATTGGTTGAGGCCAAGCGAAGGCGAAGAGGAAAAGATTATCATAAAAGAAAAGAGCTTGATACAAGGCGATCTTATTACAGAAACGACGAACCGAGAACAAGAAGCCCGATCGAGATTCAAGACGAACCAGCGAAAGGTGCCCCTGTACTCCACCTCGCCGCACAGAATTGGTGAAAAATACTGGCCACCTTTGAATCTTAAACATTACCAAGTGACGCACGTCGCCCAAGGGTTCACAGCACCCACCTTCCTGGTCGCCTTAAATTATTAAAGAACTGAGCTCCACTTTGCCTACACAAACGGCTCCTCCAAATCGCCATCGGGTGAGGTAGTTTATCTCGCCCGAGTTAGAGACGTCTCCATAAAGACTTTTCCTCCAAAAGGACTTCATCTCCGTTAGAAGTATGTCCTTATGTGACTCCTTCTCCATCATTCCTCCTCTTGATCGAAGTCCATCTCCTTGAGAATTTCACCTCTACAAGATAACTATCTCCGATATACTCCAGCTTTTATCACAACACCTATAAATGCGGACTGCTCACCAAATGGCATCCTCCTACGTTATCTCCGAACTTATTGGGATATCCTCCCATACTTATCCTTTCGAGGAACTCGCCGTGATTCATCTACACGGCTCATTACTCCATCTATATAAAAGGCCACACCCCCATAACAAAAAGATACGCTCAACACAAGCACCACATACACATTTACTATTATGTTTGCTCATACTACATTTAATTATCTCCTGATCGCGTTGGTCTGATTCACATGCCGGAGAAATTTTGAGCGGCCTCACCTCGGTCGATCACATCTGTTCATTGCTGCGCAGGTCGCCCCAGCTTTAGCCGAGGTCCAGTGCCGAGGCTGAGGAGCAATTCTGACTGTTGGTTGTTCTCCCAGATTTTTACCACAACAGTGTACAACTTTTTTTGCAATAGTCATAGTTTTGAAATGGTCACATTAAGCCAATCGAGATACTTTTTAAAAATTATATTTTTAAAATGGTAATATTATTCCAACAATATTATTTTTTATAAAATATATTTTTAAAATGATCATATGGTCATATTTTTATCTAACCTTATAAAAAGATGTCACGTGACTCTTAATTAAATGATATATGAACGAATGTGTAAAGTATAAAGAGTTGATTAATACAATTAAAACTGAAGTAATGAAAGTTTACTGATGGGCTTCTTTTGGGCCCAGACTACATTCACTCCTACCAAACCAACGCAGAACATAGCCCTCAGTCTATACAAGCCGGGCTGCTAAATGGGCTGAAATTGAAGCTTGCAATGCGGAGGCCCAGTAAGAAAATAATTCGTCCGAAAGCCGCAAACAGTAAAGTCTTGCAAAATTGATGCCCTTTGTTTGGTCTAAATTGATTTTGAGTTTTTATTTTTTTTAATTTTTGAGATTTTTTATTTTGATGTATATTTTTTTAATTATTTGATTAAAATTTTAAAATAAAATTTTTACTAAAGTCAAAAAAATATAACTATTTTATCAAGTAAAAATAATTTATTTGTCTTCAAATTAGATAAAAATTTTAATATTTTCAAACATTTATCGTCAAGAGGAATAAAACGTATAATTTTTTAATTACAAAACTAAAAAAAATCATTAAAAACGAAAAAAACTCAAAAAAAAAGTTAGTAAAAAATCTCAAGATAAAGATATAAAATGCTCATTTTAAAAGACCTCCACAAATGTGAGTAATGATATGTTAATCATCTCTTTTCATGTTTTTTATTTATCTTATGATATGATACAACTCACCACCACTGATTAAGTCGTTATTCGAATCAAAAATAATATTTAGTTTGTGTTTGGAACAAAAATTTGATGAGAAAAAATGAAATGAAGACGTAAAAATTGGACCATTTCACTGTTAGAAACTATTAAATCATCTACCTTTTTATTTTTATAGCATCAAGGGGTATGACTTATACTACATCGATTATTAACTAAAATAATAAAATAAATAAATAGCGAGCACAATATCTTTGCAAAAATAAAGGCTCAAAATAAGAGCATCTTCAACAGAATAACTAATTTTTTATGCTAGTAAATGTGTTAAAGTGTACAAGCGGCAAAAATAAAATTCATTTATTGTGAGTTAAACAATCCCTAGTTTAGCGAGTGGACGGAT
>BRYE01000010.1:20378073-20390573 GCA_030159115.1 Actinidia arguta var. hypoleuca | reverse complement strand
GAATTCATTATCTCCAAATAGAATTATCAGTACACTATGAAGATCTTCTATGATAAAATCAAATTGACTAGGCATCCGAATCAAATTACTTTTGTTTTGAAACAAATAGATAGTTTTGTCGGTATATTCATGAACACCCAGTAATTTAATACAAAAGTAGTTTTAGCATATTTTTTTTTTTATAAAAATGATATGTACCGCGACCATAAAGAAACGAATGACCGAATGAGACAAATGATCGAGGTGCGCACAAAATGCCAAGAGAGGTCGCTCGGATCAATGAATGGAGAGAGGTTAAAGGTGCAAATTGAGTCGGATCCGGTGAGCTCGATAAAAGTGTTTGATCCAAACTTGGCACGGGCTAAGTCGGTTCGAAGCCTACCGCCAATCAGATTCAGGCTGGACACCACGACGAAGTATGGCTTGTTTAAGCATGAAATCCAACTCGCTTGGCCAACCATGCCAGACTAGCCCGTCTGACCTGATCCGGCCAAATTAAATGGATTAAGTGACTACCAACGTAGTTAGGATATACTTAACTATAGTAATTCAAATCTCAACTTTCAAATTTGTTTTACTTGTTTGTTTTAATTTTTTAATAAATATATTTGACATTAGTTTTTAATTAATAAAATTAATATCTTTCTATTTGTTTAGTCAATTTCTAATTTATTGTTCAATAGAAATATATTGTTTCTATAACTTACTGAAATATAATTTCTAATTTTTAATATTTTTAAACAATAAGTTCTAATAAAATGACTTAGACTAGCAAATATTACTTATAAGTTATACCATTAAAATAAAATAAACATGTATAAAAAAATTAGCAAAATGTGTCGCCAAAATTTATAAACAAATCGAAAATTCAAAAAACAAAAAGTTAAACAAACCAAAAAAATTAAAAAAAATCGGGACGGACCAGCCTACCAAGTTGGGCAGAATGGTCCCAGCCGCCTATCGAGTAGGCCGATTTCATGGGCCAAGCTGGGCAGAATGGTTGGTTTTCAAGCTGGACTAGGCCTGACGAGTTCGTCCAAATCCGTGACCAAATGGACCCTATCCGGCATAATCTGCACCACTAATAGAGGCGATGTGTCTCATGTCCCTGCTGTGTTTGATGTCCAGTTCCTATCAAATGAGCTATCCGTCCGTAACATCCGCATGGAGTCTGATCCAATATCCATATCCATATCCATATCCTTTTCTTTTCTTTCTTTCTTTTTTATTTTTGCTAAGTTTGATAAGAATGAAAATGTTGAAAAATGCTAGATAGAGAGAAAAAAAAATGGGGTTTGTTTAGTATGAAAATGGTAGAAACAAACCATTACTGAATGTAATTGTTAATACCAAAAATCATTTACCGTCATGTATGCATAAAAGTCGAGATTCATTATATTTATATTGTTATTTATTTTAGATAGTAATATCACATATCACCAATAATATGAACGCATAGAATTCATCATTGGCTTCACTCTCGTGATTCGATTTGTTCAGCTTTCAAGGTTATATGCTTAGATAGATCGGAGGAAAAGATTTGTTGGGTTATGTAATTAAAGTCACATGTTTTCGTGAAATACAATTAAAAAAAATAAATGACACGTAGGCAGCCTTGTTGCAACATTAAAATTAAAACATTCCTATAATTACATGAACAAAAAAATCTACCATTCATTCTTAGTTTCTACGAGTATTATTAATGCTTAATATATAAATATCTTCTCTTTTCTAACTAATTTCCATAAAAATAAAATAAATAATGATATGTGGGTGGTGCTTTTTACCAAATTTTTATACAGCTTCATGTGATCTCTCATGGTCGTTAATGCAGTTCATAATTTTAAAAATGAATAATTTTTTACCAAATAGTTATATTCACATAAAAAAATATGTAATAATCACATGACCCAGTGCAGCTCATAATTTTAAAAATGAATAATTTTGGATAAATTTCACTGACTTCTTCGGACAAATACAGTCACATCTCCTGTAGTTTTAAAAATAGTAATGACATCACTTACTTTTAAAACTATTGTCAAAATTCTTTTTTAGAGCTAATTTTTGTGCAAAAATAACAATATTATCCTTAGATTTAGTGCTTCTATTTTTTTCTCAATACACCCATTAAGATAGATAAATATTTTTTTCCCGAAATATCATTTATTTGTAAACTATATTTTTTTTAAATTTTTTTTATCAATAAGTATTTTTTTTAAAAAAGATTTATCTAAATAGTTTACTTTTTTAAGTTCTCATAATCAAAATATATTTAAAAAATAAAATTTTGTTATCAATAAGAATTTTACAAACCTAAGGAATCGTGAACTTAAAAATTGTCCGTGTACCAATTTGTATTACTATTTTTTTTTCTAGTTTCTTATTTACACCACATAATTACCTATTGAAAGAAATTGCACCAGTAAGTGAAATAGTTAAATGATTCAACAGTTTAGAATAATTACATCCTTTAATTTTTTTATTTTTCTTTCACTAAATTTTTAGTTCGGTCTTTCTCTGGAAGGACTTCCCATGTTTGGACAGGTATTATGCTAAAGATATCATTAGGAAAGGCACCAACTGGACTGTGGGAAATGGGAAAAACATCTCGGTGTGGAAAGATTGGTGGTGTGGGAATAATAGTTTGGAGAATAATTTTACCAATCTTAACAACACTGAGGTCGCGGTTGATACTATCATTGGGTATAATAAGAGTGGGATTCGTCTGATTTGAATGGTTTAGTGAGTAAAAGCTGTTTTGACGAAATTGGCTGAATCATGTTTGTGACTCTGTGAAATTTATAGTGCTATAAGATTATTGCAAATCAAAAATTACGTATTAAAATAAATAATAAACATAAAAAATTGAGAAAACAAGGGTTACACGTGCAGAAATTAGCAAAATTTATGTGTGCTCCGTACGAGTGAAAGTTAGGGTCCAATGTGGTTCAAGTCAACTTTGTCTATAACTTTCTCTTTTAAAACCTTGGTACTCGAATGACTCAACCTATTAGTGTTGGCTTGGCATATATAAACACTTTTCATCTTCACTCATATTTTTTCATATCAATAGTAGTACTTTGGTGAATAATTTTTCATTCACCTCTTATCTTTTCTGAGCAAATGAATACACTATGGTTATCTACTCGCTAATAATAACTTATTTTATACATGGTCCAACCATTTCGATAATCGAGATCCACCCAAAAATTAAGTCAAGATCAGCTCAGCCTTAACTTTTTCCAACATTCCCTACTTTTAGAGTTTTTTATGTAAAAAATTACTTCTCTTTTTGCGTAATTAATTTATTTTTATTTCTTACAAATATTTATGTTTAATTAATTAGCTTTCTCATCTCCATACAAACGAATCAATTTGGATTTTACATGTGTGAAACATGCATAAAAGCTCCCCCAAGGATAAACGTTTCATGTGGATCACCTCCATGGAAAACTTTTTACTAAGGCTCCGTTTGATAATGCTTAAAAGTCATGTTTTTTTTAAGCTTGTTATAAAAAAAGGTAAACTTTTTTGACTTTTTTGTTTTTTTGACTTTACTTTAGCTAAAATTAAGCAAAAAAACAAAATTAAAAAAGTAAAAAAGTCAACTCTGATTGACTTTTTTGCTTATTTTAAGCAAAAAAAATAGGCAAAAAATTAAAAAAAATTGATGCCAAACGGAGCCTAACTTTCACGGGCAAAGAGAGAATTTTGACGACTCTAACCCATGGGAATGGGTCTGGAAAATGCATGAAAGCTCCCCAAAGAAAAAAGTGTTTCATGTGGACCCTCTTCCATGAAAAAATTATTACCAACTCCCAAAACGTATGGGAGGCCTAACTAATAAACAATTAATCATGATTGCCCAAGATTTTTGTACTTAGTTTGTGATTGTCATGCTTAGTTTCATCTAGAGTTGGATATTAATTACATAATATATAAAAGAAAGGGTAAAAGAGAAAAGTTATATATTTTTGTTGAGAATCAAAAAATCAAATGTAATGTAATTATTATATGAATAAAATTTTAAAAACTAATAAAAATTAAATATAATGAATGTGTTACCTTAAAGGTTAGATTATTCGAAAACAAACTTTAATATGGGACAGAGAGAGTAGATGTTAAAACTTCAATATTATGCCATGTTTGTGTTATCACCTTCAACAAGAAGGATAATATTCTTGTCCAACATGAATCAAACAATTAACGAAAGATAATAGAAATAAGTTTTGGGACGAAGTATAGAATTAAATGGATGATAAAAAATGCAATGTTTAGTTAATATATTTATATTCAATTTGATAGAATAATTTTTAAAATTTATTTAGATGACGATTGAAAATATGCTATTAATGAATTTCTCGGAGAAAAAGCCCAATTTAGCAAAAATTAAATTGGTATTTTCAAATTCTCAAAAATTATTTTCCCATAATATCTGAAATAATATTGCTTATATGTGAGATCACATGGGTTGGTCGGTCGGCTGATACGTTTACTATTATACCTGTGTTTATTAGGATGTTTGGCTTTGGCATAATGGCTCGTTTGTCTAGCGGATAGTATTAGGAGGATAATTTTTAGAGGGAGATAACTTTTGAAGGGGAATAACTTTTAACTTTGTTTGGATACTTTTTAGAATGGGTGGATAAGGGTGGAGATAAAAAAAAAAAATATAGAGAGAGAAACAAAATATAAAATATTTAGATATTAAAAATATATTATATATATATATATATATATATAAATAAAAATATACATTTTATTTCTCTTTATATATTTTTTTCCTTATCCTCTACCCCTTATCCTCCCGGATAACTTTTAGTTAGGGTGAGGGCCACCCAAAAATTATCCGCCTCTATTCCCCTGTTGGGAAAAAAATTATCCGGACGAATTTGTGCAACCAAACACCGGATAAGGGGAGCAAGGAGGGGGGGAAAAATTATCCCCCCTCTTATCCACCAGCCAAACATGCTCTAAGTGTTAAAACTTGAATGTTATTTTATGTCCATGTTATCACCTTGTTTGTAGCGTATTTGTATTAATCTAACAATTAATTAACTCAAAATAATAGAGATAAGTTTAGGGATGCCGTATAAAAATAAGAGGGTGAGAAAAAAATTGCAATGTTTACTCAATATTTTTAAAATCAATTTAATAATACAAACGATTCTTACTCTATTTCTAATCTGAAAAGAAAAAAAAACTAATTTAATCTTTTTAAAATTAATTTTGTAAAATAATTTTTAGAAATCTATTTGGTTGATGGTAAAGTTTTGCAATGTTTACTTAACATTTTCAAAAAAAAATTAATATATTAAGACTAATTTTGCAAAATAGTTTTTAAAAATTTATTTAGTTGACGGTTTAAAATGTGCTCTCTATAAATTTCTTGAGAAAAAACTAATATTTAGAAAAAAATTAAAATGGTATTCTCAAGTTCTCATAAATTATTTCCGCTAAAAGATAAATAATATATGATATTTAAAATGAGTTGTTTATAATAACTTTTTTTTAATTTTTTAGTGGGTTTTAGAGAAGCTGGGGTGCTAATGCAAAAACGTATGGTGTATTTAATTAGGAGCTCTCAATATGGTTCTATTTATTTGTCTTATGAAAAACTAATTAATAATGTATCATAAGACAAAAGACACCAGTCCAACCTTCAATGATAAAGAATTCCAAGGGTTTGCCCAGTTGTTTAGACCTTAGACTTAGAGGTATGATCATTTTCATTTTCAAAGTTCTTAGATGCTATTAATTTTTGAGTTGTCTATTTCACGGGACCCTTGCTGGTGGACGATGGAATTGGTCTCCCGAATTAGTCGGTACTTAGGCCGGATATCGAGTTATCAAAAAATAAATAAAGTTCTATGATAGGTATATACTTTTGCATCGATTTTTGATTTATTAATTATCTATTAAAAAGTAACTTATTAAAATTGTATTTTAAAAACAATATAACAACATTAAATTAAGTTTACACAATTGCATTGCATCGTACAGTGAGAAGATAATAAAGTTAAAAGATAATATGATTCATTGTTGCTAAAATCTGAAATTATAACGATTAAAATAACATGATCTCCAATAATTTCTTCACGAATGTCTCAATTCTTACAAGGTTTAGGATGAAATACACTAACCTCTCTCTTGAGGTTCCAGATTAATATACAAAAAAATTACAATGACCTCCCCTGAAGTTTGAAACTTGTAACCGTTTTCTCATTTTACACTAACTACCCATAAAATTCTGAGTTAATACACAAAGCACTCCTGACGTCAATTGTCCGTTAGCAAGATTGATTGCCCATCCATCAGCTGAATAGTGATTGGAATACCATATATGCCTTTTTTTTTTGACAAAGTTACTAAATACCTCACAAGAATGTTGATTAAATGACCAAAAAGTGAATCATATTGATCCATTAACTATTTAATTGTATCATTTACACCCTTTTCATTACTAATCTGTTTAAAATAGTGATAAAAATCGATCACGTATTGTCAATGTGCTTAAATTAAATATCTTTATATCTAAAATATTATTATTTTTTGGTCATTCAATCAACACACTTGTGGGGTATATAGTAACTTTGTCAAAAAGAAGGGCGTATATGGTATTCTAACCATTATTCAGCTGACGTCATGGATGGACAGTCAATCTTGCTAACGGACGATTGACGTCAGAAGTGCTTTGTGTATTAACTCAAAATCTCAGGGGTATTTAGTGTAAAATGGGAAGAATCTCTTATAAGTTTTAAATCTCAAGAGAGGTCATTGTAATTTTTCTAATATCAAAGATACTTTATGTATTAACTCAGAACCTCAGTGGAGTTAGTGTATTTCACCCTAAAGTTTATTAGTATTTTTGATCCCAACATATTGCCTCCGTCCCATTTTAGTTCATGGTATACCAATTGTGCTCATTTAAAACCCTAAATTTGAAATTTGTTCTAAACCAGTCACCACAACTATTGCCATCCAAACACATAGTCAACATTAGGGACATTTTGGGAACAATGCTGGAGACCACACCCCTAACCCTAGGGTGATTCTATTTGAAATTTTGAACCCAATCTTTTATTTTCTTAGCCCTAGTTTTCTTTATATACTATTTAACAAAAATTTAAAATTTCTACTTTCTTTAGACACACTTGTTATTTCCGAAAAAATCCTTATCCCCAATCTCCCCCCCACCCCCAGTTGCCTACCAACTCATTATCTGGGGCTATCTTCAATATCAGTTACCTCTTGCCCACATGACATAAAATATAAGGTTCATGCGACTTGCACCTACATCGGACGAAGCTTCATCGATTTAAGCATCAGCAAAAATTCATCGACCGATCCGGCTAGTTTCCGACGGCGTCTTCTCGCCTGCACTGCCGTCTTCTCATCGCCTGTGCTTCACAGATCTCCGACGATAAGATCCAATTGCTCTGTCAAGCTGCGACGGAGATCAGGCTCCTCGCTTTGACAAGTCCTCAGGATTGGGTTGTCGGCGATGGGGGAGGGTGGGGGAGGGGCTGCGGTTGTCCTTTAGGGTTGTCTGTTGGCGGCCATGGAGAGTGGGACTTCGGTCTGGAGATGGTGGCAAGCTGGCAGCAAGTCGGACATTAGGGCTTCTAAATTTTAGGCTTCTAATTTTTTTCTTTATTAAGTTTAATTATTTAATAAGGCCCAGTTTGAATTAGAGTTTTTTTGTTTCTTGATTTTTGATTTTTATGTTTATGTTTTTATTCAACTTTTTTCACTGCATATTAAAATTTTATACTTTTTCAAATTTTTTTAATGAGAGAAGTTTGAAAATGTATAAATTTATCTAATTCAAAAAAAAAATTATCAAATATTTTTATTTCATTTTTAGTGTTTTTTTTTTAAAATTAATTAAAAAAAATTATATTTTCAGATTCTTTTTATCAAAAGTAACCCAAAAGTATCAATTTTTTTATGAAACAACGATTTTTTTTATTAAAGATAAAAATAAATAAATTAAGAAACCAAAAAAATCAATAACACAAACTGAACCTAAAACTTCAAAAAATACTGCTATTAGTTGTGAGGGCTAATTTTGAACAAATATGAAATATTAAAGACTATGGTGGCACAATTGATATATTGGGAACTAAAATATATGGCATGGACAAAATACATTATGAACTAAAAAGTGTGTATACAAGCACATTGGTTGATTGTGTTGGACAGTTTCAGCTTTACCATAACAAAAGAATATGTGTTTTTTCCTCGCAAATACGTTGCGGTTGCAACCTCTGAAACCCTACACTAACGCTCGTACACCAATAGTGCCGCCGGCCCTTGGACTAAGCCCACCAAGCAGTGGCTTAGGGCCCCCCCAAAAAAGGCGCCCCTCCTATTATGGGTTAATACAATGGTATAATAGTCTTTTAAGTCCAATAAAAATTAAATAGGCTTCAACTAACTTAAATTAAGTAATGCCCCATTAAAAAACTAAGGCCCAAATATTTTTCATTGGCTCAAAAGTGAAGCATTTAAAGGAAAAAACAAAATGTGAAAATTAAATCTCAGTTTAGGTTCTCTCTCCTTCTCAACTTCTACATTCTATAGTTGAAATTACCTTCGATCAACTATGTCACAAGAAAGATTGAATGGATTAGTAATATTATCCATTGAAAAATGATTTTGCAGAAAAATTAGATTATGCGAGTTTAATTGATTTATTTGCTTTTAAAAATACAAGAAGAACGATATTTAAATAATACTTATTAGTTAATGTAATGTTAAGTACCTTTTGTAATTTTGACATCTAAATTGTTAAATTTTTTTTATTTAGAACGATTTATATCTTTTGAAATTGTAACGTTTTTTTTTAAAATGAAGGTCCCAAATTAATTTGGTGTTTAAGATCCTGAAAATTTATATACTGTTTAGTTCAAACTATGCAATATGTTGATGAGAAATAGTAACTCTGCAGTGTGTGGACAACCTTAAGTATCTCAGAATTCATTTAATTAAGAGTTTTGCTAGGGTCAATGACTTACATTTTTGTGAGTTCCACTATATGAGAGTATGGATTGTTAATATATTATAAAAAATATATTATTTTTATTTTTATTATTTAAGTATAGTTTACTTTTTTACTATTTTAATTATTTTTTGTGTGGGCCATGATGGAACTGTTTACTTTTTGAGCGGAGGATTAAATCATCTTTTGGGCGGAGGATTAATAATGACTAGGTAAAAATTAAGATAATAAAAATGCCCTCATTTTAAGAAATTTACTTTGAAAAATGAAAATAAAAAAATCATGTTTTGACGAGTAAAATAATAATTCCGTAAGAAAAGACAAAAAAATTCAAATATCTCAAAACAATTTTGGGGTTAAAAAGAAAGCTTATTCTTTTGTATCCCAATAAAATTATCTTATTTAATTTTATTTTATTTTAAAAAAAAACACAAAAAAACGAATAAGACATTATCCTAAACGAAATCTAATAAATCATTTGTAACATCAGGATGCAAACCTTCTTTTCAATAGTCATAGACTCAATAGTTGAATCCGCCATATTCAATAAGCTTTATTATTTTAAAAATATATTCCTTAAAAAAACATATACAGTAAACTTCTTTCTTCAATTTGAGATTGAGAAATTTCTCAGTAATTGTTAAAATATTATTTCCTAATAAAAATGATAATCCTCGCTGAGGAATTTCTAAATGCGAGAAATTTTTTTATGGTCCTCAGTGTAAAATATCTTGGTCTTTATTGAGGTAGTTGTTTCGAAAAGAGGACTGCGCGGTAATTTTCTTTCATCGGAACGATTACCAAGCCCATGTGGTCTAAGAACATTCTGGTCACAAACAGGCCAAGGCAAATAATGCGGACTGGGCCTTAATGAGGTCCAAGCCCATGTCGTCGTAGACCCGTCTCGTCACAAACGGGCCGAATAATAATTATTCGCCTTAGCCCGTTTTCTGCAGATCTCCTGATCAATCCACCACACAGCAACTCAGAGAGAGAGAGAGAGAGAGAGAGAGAGGTGATCGGTCGATTTTAGAAATAGTGAGTCTTTGTACTTTGCTAATATTATATTAGCCTTAAGACATAATTGATAGTTTGTGGGAAACATAAGTGCATTTTTGTAATTAAAGATAAAGTTTTATTTGTAAACTTACTCCGTATGTGAGTATGAATGTGTTATTTATTTTGCTGGTTAAGACTGGTGATTCCGTTCGAACTCAGTTTGTTGAATTTTCATTAAACTCAAGCTCGAGCTCAAA
Organism: Actinidia arguta var. hypoleuca; assembly: GCA_030159115.1. Taxonomy (NCBI): domain Eukaryota; kingdom Viridiplantae; phylum Streptophyta; class Magnoliopsida; order Ericales; family Actinidiaceae; genus Actinidia; species Actinidia arguta. Next base: position 20,380,313 of record BRYE01000010.1, on the reverse strand, counting down.
GTTACTGAAAACTTAACAACCAAGTGAGACCATATATATCAAATATATTTACTAAAAGTTTAAGATGTTATAATTTGCGATTTTAGAGAAAAATTCGTTAGGTAATTGAGTTTTGAAGAATGTAGGTAAATTTGTGGAGGAATTATTGAGTTTTTCTAAAAATTAAAATAAAAGTAAAGAATTTTGTTGGAGTTATACTGAACAATAAAATCTCTACACTCACTTATTAAATTAAAAATGTTATTTTGAGTTTGCATTTTAAAAGTTTGGTTGGGGATACTCTAATGTAGGGGTGGGCATAAGTAACACGCACAACTTAGCCCATCTTTTTAAAGGTTTGAGATTGTTATTTTTGACCATTAGGATAAGTCGAGTTCATATTTCAAGCATAGTTATATATTGAGTTGGTTTTAGAATATAATTTCTAACCCAGGCTAGCTTAGTTCGGTCAGGCCCAAATATTTAATATATAATTTTTTTATATTATAATTTATTTTTTTTAAAAAAAGTGTTTATATTTTTTTTAGTTACGTGTTTATGGACAATATCTATTTGGACTAGACTTGAAAATATTTTTCTTTCGATATAAATTTTATAAATAATGACATTACTTTGTTTTGTAAATTATACAAAATCTTTTTTTTTTTTTTTTTTTGAAATAAGGACATGAAATCATTAAATAAAAACTGATTACATATGTATTATCAATACATACCAGGAGAGGAGACTAGTACACCGGGCCGGTGACATGAATGCCCATCCCCACTCTAATGGTAATACCGTAGGTTAGGTGGTATGTCGGTCATCTTCTTACTTGTAGTTGTACTCTCACTGGTCTTTTCCCCTTCGACAAAGGCTGCCCCAAAATGGATTCGGATCTTTTGAAGTGATTGTTGCGTGGAGTATTTCTAAAGTCGTTTTGTACATTCTAGGATCAAAATGCCGTCATTTAAATTCTGATCATGAAATGATGTCGTTTTAAGTTTTATGATCCGAGCTCGCCCCAAAATGCCCAAATCAATAACATTAGTTGACCCACTCATGTACTTGTGCTTTTATTACACCAATCTTATCATACCAACTTGAAATAACGAGGCCAAATCACTTCTATAAAAGGACAATAGTAAGGTATTTTGATTAAGACTGTGTTTGGAACTCGTGGAAAGAGTTAGAAAAGTAATTAGAAGGAAGATTTGTAGTTTATTTATTTTTGTTTGGTGCTGTAATAAAATTAAAAAAAAATGAGAAAGAAAATAAACTTTCTTTATTAATTTAGTTTTCGAATATGGAAGAAAGAAAATGGAAAAACAAGTTAAGTAGATAGAGAAGAAAATGTGGAAGGAAATATTTTAAAATGACAAAGATAATGAATTTTACTAGTTTTCTCAAAAGAAGAGGGAAATTATTATTTTTTGTTCTTTTCCATTTGTTTCCTTGGGTTCCAAACACAACCTAAGAATTTAGTGGAGGAAAAAGAGAGATGGAGAAAAAATTTGATGGATTCAACGATTCAGATTTAACCTCAGTTTGGGCTATTGATTTGTTTGGTTTCTTGGTTTTCAAGTTTTTTGGTTTTAATGAATTTTTTTCACTGGCTGACTAAAAATTTGCATTCTTCCGATTCCTCTTAATGAGATGAGTTTGAAAATGTAAAATAATAATAATAATTATTTAAAAAAAATACTAAAGACGAATGGTTTCTTTGGGATAAAAATATTTTTTTATTTTTAGCGAAGTTTTCTTTAAATTAGATAATTTTTTTATATTTTTGGATTCTTCTTATTAAGAGAAACCGAAAATACATAAATTTTAATCAAACGAATAAAAAAATTCACTAAAAACAAAAATTAAAAAATTTAATATGCCAAACTGGTTCTTAATCTTGTTCCTTAAAAAATTAATATCCCAGACAGATCACCGAGAGCGCCACAAAATGTGGAGACACGTCGCTGTGTACGGTGATCGGATCAGTGAATTGAGATCGGCCATATAAATCATATCTCAATGATCTCAGCTGGTTTTATTTGTTTAGTTCCTATCAATGGGCTATGGACCCATAACATCAACATGGAGCCTGATCCAATATCCTTTACTTTTTATATTTTTTTTCTAAGTTTGATTGGGATGAAAATGTTGAAATACCCAATAAAGAGAAGAAAAAAAAATTGTTTGTTTAATATGAAAAGAGTAGAAATTACAGGGAAGTCAAGTGATACCACATTAATGTTGAAAATCATTCT
>BRYE01000010.1:20350573-20353073 GCA_030159115.1 Actinidia arguta var. hypoleuca | reverse complement strand
CAAAAGTACACTGTGAGATCACATGTGTTGGTCGGGAGATATATTTTCGATTATACCTCGGTTTAATTAGAATGGATGGCTTTGGTGTTTAAATGCTAAAATTTTAACGTTATTTTATATTTATTTTATCACCGTCAACAACAAGGGTGATAATCTTGTCCCATATTAATTTAATAATTAATTCAATATAATAAAAATAAATTTAGGGATGTCGTATAAACATAAGAGGGTGAGAAAAAAATTGAAATCTTTAATTAATATTTGTAAAACTAATTTAATATTTTTAAAATTAATTTTACATAATTGTTTTTAAAGATTTATTCGGTTGATGGTTTAAAACACGCTCTCTGTGAATTTATTGGGAAAAAAAACTCATTTTCAAAAAAAATTAAAATGGGATTTTATAATTCTCAAAAACTATTCAAGCTAAAAGATAAAATAATATATAATATTTAAAATGTGTTGTCTATAATAAGTTTTTAAATTTTTAGTGGGTTCTAAAGAACGTGGGTACAGATGAAAAACGTGTGGTGTATGTAGGAGGAGAGCTGCTTTTCAACCCTCCTCTGACAGGGGGTAAAATTGTCCCCCTTATGAATTTACTATTTTATCCCCACCCACCCCACCCAATCAACCCACCCCTCTCTCTCTCTCTAGTTTCCTGTATTTTTTTTTTCAGTTTTGTGTATTTTTTTTTATTTTTTATTAATTTTTTAATTATTTTTAATTATTTTTTGTCATTGTAATCTTTTGTTTATTTTTTAGTTATAGATTTTGGGAGTCATTATTTATAAAATTTTAAAAAGTATAAAAATATAAATTAAAATAAGAAGAGTACATGTATGTGAGAGGGAGAGCTTCTGACATGTGTCAATGGTTAGAGGGAATAATTTAAATGGTGAAGAAGATGCTGACATGTGACAAAAATTAAACAACAACAAAAAAAAAATAATAAACATAACCGATTAAAAAAAAATAAAACTAATAAAATAAATAAACTACATAAAAATTAAACAAAACTAAAGAAGGTGCTGACATGTGTCAAAAATTAAATAAAAAAAATAATAAACAAAATCGATTAAAAAATAAACAAAACTAATAAAAAAAAAATTACATAAAAATTAAACAAAACTAAAAAAAATAATTTTTTTTTTAAAAAAAGCAAATAAAATATTAAAAACATATAATAAAAATTAATTTTATCTAAAAATAAAAATAAAACTGATAAAGAAAAAAATTAAATTTCATAAACAAAACAAAACTAATAAAAATATTAAAAAAAATGAAAAAGGAGAAGGAGGCAGTTGGGAAAAGGAATAAAGGGTAGGGGCAGAAGGGTAATTTTCTGGGGGGACAGGGTGGGGACAAGGGGGGCGCAGTGTAGGGGCAGAAGGAGGCAGCAGCTGGAAAAAGAAATAAAGGGTAAGGGCAGAAGGGTAATTCTTTAGGGGAACATGGTGTGGACAAAGGGGCGCAGTGTCAGGGGAGGCGGAAAAGTTATTTTCATGTAGGAGCTAGCTCGTACTATGGCTCTATTTATTTGTCTTGGCCAAAACTAATTAATGGTCATCATCTCAAGTTGTCATGTGGGAGCACTTAGTTATTTGTGTAGGAGGTCTAAGTTTATGAGTGTTGGGTAAAATATTTCTAGTGACTTTTTACTATTCAAATCAATCACACACATAAGACAATAAAAATTTACGAGATTCGGCTAATAGTGTATTTTCACAGAAAGTAATAAATAATTCACTAATAAGGAAATTACAAAAGGTGGAGATCCAATCTTTCAACTCAACTTTTTCAATTCTCTCTCTCACAATATGTCTCTGTCTTGCCTTCTTATATATTACCTCTCTCTTTACATCTCATTCTCAACATCCTACCATCTCTTTTATAGATTTTCAACATGATATTTAATTATTGTCATATTCTAGTTAGGCAACCTATCATAACTAAAGAACAACCTATCATAACTAAAAGACAAACTCAATGGTTATTCTTGTCAGATTCGACCTATCTTTCTTTTTAAAACCTAGGTGTTAAGGGAAGATAAATATGAATCTTATAGACAGCACAGAGGAGCTAGAATTGGGCGATGAGTCATATAAACCTTTCAAGAGTTCTAACTCCCACATGAAAACTTCACGTGTGCCAACTAAGCATGAACCCAAAGATGTGAGCTGAACTCAATATCGAGTTGATGGATCAACGTCGATATCTTAAAGTAATGTTTATTAACCAACATCGAACACACTATCTTGTGACAAGAACAAATGTACGAGAAGACAAAATGGACCACTCCATTTTTGGCTTTAAAATGATAAATACATATAGTGAGCATTATATTTTTTAATAAAACACTCTTGACTTTTTTACATTTAATGGAACGTTTGGACTTCAAAAGATCACGTTCCCGGTAAATTAAAATGAAAATTTCAGATGGTGAGCATAATATTTCAAAAAAAAAAAAATGCCTTTTTTCCTTTTAATGGAACGTTGG
>BRYE01000010.1:20333073-20343073 GCA_030159115.1 Actinidia arguta var. hypoleuca | reverse complement strand
TTTTATCTGATAATAATAATAGCAGTGTGTTTTCAATTCCCTCAAGTTACCTTTGTTCCTATGCCAATTTACTAATTCAGTATAAAAAAATTACTTAGTATAACAATTGTTTCATTTGTCTTCCTTTTATTTTGATTTAATTTAAACAAGTTAATAGACTATTTAATAGAGAGAGTGTACTTGAGTAGCATGATCAAGCTAAGCATTAACTCAATAATTATAAAATTAATAAGCTTCAATATTGCTCAGACTTTGATATATTTATATATCTAGCTAATTCCAAAATCAGCTTTAAGCAAGTCTAACATAAGCGATTTTGTACAAGTGTTTGAAACATGTATTTGGGGAGATATTTAAATAAATAAATAAATAAATAAATAAATAAATAAATAAAAATATAATAAGGTGATTTAGAAAATTTTATTTTTATTTTTATTTTTTCTGAACTTTAGCTTCACGAATTTGCTCTTTTCAAAGTCTAGAAGAAATGATACGTGGATGATACTTTCTTAAATCATGTGATCTGTCGTGGTTATTAATTTCAAACTTAAACTACTAATAATTTTAAGAACGAATATTTTTTTACAAAATAGTTATCTTCACATAAAAAATACTCCAGGTACTAATCACTTAATCCCGTCGGACACAAGATTTTACCTTTAGGGAGGTGCATATAGATACAAAGCACGAAATTTATAACCCGCGCATGTAATAAATACTAATTTTAAGTTTGGGATAGTGAAACTATATATAAATTTGAAAATATTTGTAACAGTTAGTCTCAAGGTTTTACATAATAATTTTGATGATAATAAACATATATATATATAAATTGTGGCTACTTTATTGATGTCTTTTGTAAAAAAAATTATCAAGTTAATGTATCCTAAACTGGACGATCCAGATTTGTTCGGTCGATAATCAAGACTATAGATAAACCTTTATTATTGGAGAAAGAATACTATGAAAGGCGATTAATATAAGATAATATTTCCCTATAAGATCAAGGATATCTTACATGTGGAGAAAAAACAATAAACGCAAATTACTGTTGGGAACCAAGAAAAAAGAAAGTTATCATTGGAAAAAATCCTTATGGAGTTATAAATCCTCTACTCCATCAGCTAGTTTTTTAATTATATAAAGGAAAAAATTATAAAGTATGAAGATACATCAAGAGGGAGAAAAACAAGAAGTTAGTGAGCTTTCAAAGAGTATTTTATTTTTAAAAAATTCCTCATTGTGTCTCGTTTCATTATCCACACTTTAGAGAATGTTGAACTTTATTCGTACATAGAAAATTATAACCCTTGTTCTTGGTCTTGTTAGTGCTTTTTTTTTTGGTGATTAATTTTGGAGAGAAAATCACTTGTATAAGTGTGATAAGGCACCAGAGTCTAAACTTGTCACAGTTAGATGAATCAAGGCATTTGAGTCAAAACTTGTCGGAGGTAGGTGATGCAAGTCACTAGAGTTAAAACTTGTTAAGGTTGTGAGCACCTCCACAAAGCTAGGTGTTGTAAATATTTTTTGAAGAACAGTGCATCAAATCCCAAAGAGGTCATTTTGGGAGTGGACGTAAGCTTAGGATAAGCCAAACAACGATATATCTTGTGTTTACTTTTTCCTTTTCCTTACCTCTTTACTTTTAGCGTTTTATCTTTGCATGGAGGTCTAAGTACATTTTGGTTTTACATGCTTGATCATTTTTAGTTCACTAGTAAGTGTTTAATTAGATTTCTTCTCAACCTTGAGCTAGCTTAATCTAGTCACATATTTAAACTGCTTTTTTTAAAGCTAGCTCCAATGCAGAAAATTATAAATTGTTTAAAGTTTGCATATTTGCTTAAAAAGCCAATTTATCCCCTCTTGGGTTGCCATATTAGAACAACAGTAACTAATATTATTATAAAATTAGCTTCTTTACTTTTTAACTTCAGTTTTCTCCGACCATCTCCCTTAGGTCCATCCATGACCCACATTTAATGAGAAAAAAATTTAAAAGTGAGCTCCAATCCTTAGTTTTGTCAAAAGATGAATTAAATCGAGAAAGAACCCAATGCTTCTTCAAATCAAGAACACATGACGATTTTCAACAATTTTACAATGATAATATTTTTTGTTCAAATTTAGTGAAATTTAAAAGCGAAGAAATTTTTGGAAATGCATTGAGATTTTTGTAAAATGAAAATGGAATAAAAAAATAAAAAACAATAATAATGCATCAAAAGACTTCAAATTTTCGAAAATCTAATGAAATGCATTTGTTTTAATGATCTATAATTTTTTTAAAAAAATCAAACTATCAAAAGTTATGGACAAAGTCAGTACCATAGGTCTAAGAAGTTGTTGTAAATCAATGTAAATGTTGCTTCGGGGTAGGGTTTGGAAATTAAAGAGGAGAGATAGAGAGATTAGACAGAGGGTATTTTCATTGTTGTGCCGATCTTGAAAATATAAAGAGTGAACGAAGCCTTAAAACCTTACTCTAAACGTGGCCATGTCGCAAGGACCGTCTCACCTTCCAAGAGGAAAGTCTCGTTCTAAATGGCATCAATGTTGGTCTCAGTGGAGTTGCAGAGGTTGAGGCAGAGGTTGGGGGTTTTGGAGGAAGAATCAGAGAGAGAGAGAGAGAGAGAGAGAGAGGCGGGGGCTTGCAAGAAGAATGAGGGCAGGCAATTGGATGCTATTGTTATTTTGAAACCCAGCCTTGCTGAGTGCCCACGCTGGGTAATGCAGTGGCTATTCTTGAAATGGATTATTTATCTATCAATTATTTTGTGAAGGGACAACTTTGGTATTTAAAAAATGTGAGTAAGCTTTAAAATTGGGTATGCATCAATTTGGGATATTGCGTTATATATATATATTAAAAAATGTGAGTAAGCTTTAAAATTGGGTATGCATCAATTTGGGATATTGCGTTATATATATATATATATATATATATATATATATATATATATATATATATATATATATATATATATATATATATATATGTTATTTAAAATGTGTTCTCTGTAATATGTTTTTAAAAATTTAAGTGGGTTGTGCAGATGGAAAAAAGTGAGATGTATTTAGGAGCTCTCGCTAGGTTGCTATTTACGCGTATTTGTCTTAGCAAAAATTAATGGGTATATTTGATTGAACATCCCTGAGGTTTCTCAAAAAAATACTCATTTCTCTGACTTTTAAAATTATTATCAAAATATTTCCGTTGGCGGTAATTGTTTTGGAAAAAATGACTATATTGCCCTTAGATTTAATGCTTTCATTTTTTTTAATACACCAATTAAAAGAGATAAAGTTTTTCTTTTTCTTTTTTTTTACACAGATCAGATATGTGAACAGAGAGATCTGTGTACAAATCCAATACAAATCTGAGGCCAAAATTAGCACAAGTAATTTCAAATATCTGTGCCTTTGTTTGGTTCTGGGTGAGATTACTCTATGTGCCCAAAGGTCCAAGTCCGGCTCCTATGGAATGGGCTATAGCCCATATATATGTTCTCTCTCGGGGCTTCCACATGGAGCCTGATCCAATATCCTTTACTTTTCTCTTTTCTGATAAGTTGATTATGGTGACCAATGAATTGTTTATCCCTAATTTGTCTCTCGTACACAATGTGAATTGGATGCGTGGAATTAATTATGATCGCGATCCGATTAGTTCAACTTTCAAATTCATATACGTAGATAGACTAGGGGGGAAAGATCGGATTGGTTTCTTAACCATAGCCACATGTTTTTATGAAAAAATATTTAAAATGGGTGGGTGCGGTTAAGGCAGATTGGAAGTTTAGTGAGTTTTTTGCACATCCCTAGGCTTTTTTGTTGTTCAGATGAAACCATACCAATAATGTTAAGATGTACGAGGCAATCGCAGGTTTTAGAACAATTGATTTCAATAGCGAACTTTGGTTCCCTTGTTTGTGGTGGATGTTTCAGAAACTTCATCTGTCACTAAGGGGTAAGAAAAATAAGCTTCTTTGTAATTATTCCAAGCTGTCAACTTTTCAAATTACCAAGTACTATAATATAGATCTCAACGAACTCAACAAAAAGGTTGAGATCTATATAATATTCACCAAGAAAGTTTCTTTTAAAGAGACAATCTATGATTTGTTTTGTTCGATTCAAACCATAAGTGGGCAACGTACGAATTTTGTTGTTTTTTGTTTGATTCGATTGATATAGTGCCTTTTTTTTTATTAATGTTTGGTTCAATTTGAACCCCAAATTGATTTTGTTCTCAGCAAAAATGCTTCCATTTTAGTTTTTAGTTTTTTCATTTCACATTTGAAAAAAACAAGATTCGTTTCAAAAAAATTGAAAACAGAAATTTAATTCGAGAATGCGAAAATTGAAAATAGAAAAATGGTAGTTTACGAAACATAGCCTAAATATTCACCAAGAAAGTTTCTTTAAGCAGGGCACAACTCGACACAAAACACATAGAATATACTGCAATCAAGCTAATGAAACAAGAGAGGGCAACTGTTGCTTGAAGCTTCATTGACTGCAGGCCAAATTCTAAACTGAAAGCCCAAAAATCCAGTTAGAATGACATGGTTTCAGAATAAGAAAATTCTCTATCTAATTTATTACAGTAATTTTTAGAGAAATACATCTACCTCATGGAGGTCAAGGTTCAATAGATGCCAACCCAAGCCTAGCCTCGCCAGCCCATGGAGATGGCAAGAGAGAGAAATTACCAGAGAGATGGCAACCAGCAAAAGACAGCAGCAACGGTGTCGTCGATGGGCCGAAGGAAGAGCGGCCACCAGGGGGAGTTGTGTGACGTCAATCGGCGGGCATGGAGAAAAAATAAATGGAAAAAAGTTAAAAGGAAGAGAAGTAACCAAAAAAATCACATGCCCTCCTAGGCAATTTAATTGTTATTTTTATAGAACTATTGCTTCAGAATAATTGCCGACGCAAATAATTTATTTTGCTTCTAATTTTTTTGCCACGGGAGTATTTTCCAATGCAAATAAATCTAACTTACAAAAATGAATCGATTGAATCATTGAAACTTGTTCATGGTAAATCTCACAAAACTGAACAGTGTAGTGCAATCCACACATAAGCCAATTTCTTTTCTTTTATATTTGTTTTTAATTTTTAGGCTATAATTTCAAAGATAAAAGGAAAAAGAAAAAGAAAAAGAAAAAGAAAAGGTTAATGGATCTACCGGTTTAAATTTAACTATTTCTGATAAATTTCTTTCCTCTTTAACCCAAATACAATTTTTTTTTCAATGTTCACGGATTCATAAGTTAGATTATCCCTACGCCATTCAATACTTATCTATTTGCTTGAGCCTAAATCTCTTTTCGGAATGTCAAGAATTACCACCATTTAAGAGCATCTCCAATAGTCTCCTTATTCCTATTCTTGCACTAAATATAAGAGGCCATTCATGCTCCAATGGATAAGGGTTGCTGTACAATCCCTGCAAACCCCCCCCCCCCCCCCTCTCACTCTCACTCTCACTCCTTCATCTCTTTTCTCTCTCTCACTCATTAATTATTTTTTTTTGAATACCATCTCTTGATTATTTATTAAAAAAAAATTTCTAAAAAATTGATAAGACTTTTTAAATTTTTTTTATTTTCACCTTCCTACTTTTTATATAATTTTTTTAAACACATAAATATAAAAATTTATGTATTAAATTTTTTTTAATACCATCTCTTCTTCCGAATTATTTTTTTAATTTTTAAACACTTAAAATTATTTAGTAATTTAATTTGTCATGAAAACACATAAGAAAAATATTAACTTTTAACATATTAGTAATAAATTCAACATTACATAAAAACATAACTTCTAATTAATATCTCCTCCAAACTCTCATCCGGGGGCACCCAGCCATTATTTTTTATCACAAATGCATTCATACTATAAACTTTAAGTGTTTAATTTTTTTTTAAAAAAAATCGGAATGTGAAAGTAAAAAAAAATAGAAAATTTTGATCAATTTTTTTTAATAAATAATCAAGAAATGGTATTAAAAAAAAAATTAATGAGTGAAAGAGAAAGAGAAGAAATTAAGGGTAAATTTGTCCCAAAAGTGCCAAAATCATATTATAAAAAAAAACTTATTTTATAAAAAATAAATAAAAGAACAGAAACATATAATAAAAGAAATATTTATTTAAAAATAAAAATAAAACTGATAAAGAAAAGAAATAAATTTAATAAAAAATAAAAAAAAACAAAACTAAAATAAAAACTGAAAAAGAAAGTAAAAGGGTGTGTGTGTCAGGGGCACAATGGTATTTTTGTAAGGAATTTGATGGTGAGGCTGAAATTTTTTGTCCTTGGGGTTTGAGAAAAACACATCTCATAATCCCTCCCTACAAGTATTCGGATTCTTTGAAGTACTTTGTTGATGGATGACAGGATCACTCCACCTAACAAATATTTCAGAGATCCGAACTCCTACCTACATTTGGGGAGTTGCTTGTATCAGCCTATACGTATAAAAATACATTTTTATACCAAATGGGTACTTCCTCCCCCTCTCTCTCTCATCTGTCCTGTTGACCCAAAGAGACCCAAAATGCTCTTCTTGCAGACATCCAACTTTCGATTGCCATGGAATATCTTGTAACAGATCTCGAATTCTTGTTCGTAGTTCTCTCCATTGCCCAGGACTTGATTCCATCTCAAGATCTTGGTTTTGCAATGGTGTGGGCTTTGTCCTCGAGGGTAACGTTTTTCATCCATTCCATCAATGAATTCATTTTCCCCAATCGAAATTGAAATCTCCGGCTACTGATTTTAATGACTGAAACTTTTGATAACCATCTGGAAAGGTTTTGTTTGATGATCTGGTCTGTGATGGGGTGTTTTGGCCTTGATAAGGGACTGTTTGGTTTGTGTATAGAAAAAATCATATTTTATTTGGCCTTAAAAAACAGTAAGAAGCAATGTTGGAGAAAGACGTGTGATACAGCCTAAAAGAGGCTGCTCTAAAGGAGGCTAAATTAGAATTAAATACAACTTTATTAACTCTATATTATAAAAGCAAAAACACAGCCATGGTGAACCGTGCAATTTTAGAAATTTTATATTTTAGTTTTTATTTTATTTTAATATAGTATCTTATTATGGATATTGTAATTTAATTTAGATTGCTTAAAATATTTAGTCTTTTTATTTATTTTAATTTTATTTTTTAATTTGTTTCTTATTCTCTAAGATTTAAGTTTTAATTATAAATAGGCTTGTAGGACTTAGAGCTAGGAAGTTGATTGATTAATAAAAAATAAGTGATTAGAGAGATTTCTTTTTTGTTCTAATTTGGATAATCCAACCAATTGTTGATGTATTTATTCTCAATATTCTGTATGAATCAACGAATTTAGAGAATAATTTCATTTTCGATATTCATAAAATCAATGAATTTTTATTTTTTTTGCTTTATTATTCTTTTTTCATGTTTTCACGCTGCATAATAAACTTACAAATTAGCTGTGTCCCAATTTGACCTACCGACTACTATACTTACACCACACAATTATTAAACCTATCTAAAGAAATTGCACTAATAAATACGACACCCACCAAAATAGACTGATCAGTCTCGCACAATAAATTCGATAATAATGTACAAAAAAACGAAATAAAATTTCTCATTTATGACACGAAAAAAACGTATCTCGAAACCCTACCAATGGAAATCCTATCCTCATTCCTTACATTATGTTATAGGAGTATTTTTAATAATCCAAAAAAATATCAAAATAAAAATTTTAAAACACGAAGAATCTGCCCAGTTTGGTTGAGTTTATTTTGAGATTTTTCAGTTAATTTAGTTTCAAGATTTTTTGGGTTTGGTAAAAAAAATTTCAAGTAATATAAAAATATTTGATCAAACGGTTAAATTTTTTTATTAAAGACAAAAAAAATATTTTTACTTGAAATACCCAAGTCTTTTGTCTTTGGGTGGGGCCTTTTTTTCAGATTTGAATAAAATTTTACCATTTCAGATTTCTATTATTAAATTTTGACGAAACAATAAAAACAAGGTAAAAAACTCAAAATTCAAAATAACAAAAATTTTTTTAAAAAAATCCAAAGTGAATCTAGGCTGAAATCTTTTGAATTGGATGAACAGGGGTTGTAAAATAGTGGGTTGTACAAATTTATCATGAATAATGGATCATAATTTTTTTTTGTCTTTATTCGAGTGAATGAAATATCTATTTTACTCAAATGTTTTTACTACATAAAATGACACCTTTGAGTAAATTCAACTTTTTAAAGACAAAAAGTACAATGTACTTGAAGAAAATAGGAGTGCGAAAATTATTGTCTATTTTTTTTTTTCATGTTTTCTAGAATTTTGCTACTTGAATTTATTTTCACGTTCTCATGATTTTTTTCTTCTCATGAAACAAGAATTTATTTTCATTTTTTATAATGAGTAATGAATAATGCTATTATTTTATTCAAAATAAATAAGAGAAGACAATAATTACAAGAGATTTCATATTAATCCCTGTTTGGTCTAGCTTTTTATTAGAATTTTTAGCTATTTTATTTTTTATTTTTTTTTTATTGTTTGATCAAAATTTTAGTTTCATTTCAAAATTTTAGTTTCATGAGAATTTAGTTTTATTTCATGAATCATCGAATGAATTACTTCATATTCACATGAGATGTTGGCCTTGTACCCAAGTAATAGTGTGACACTCACAGCTCATGTGTAAGTATGAAGTAATTTGTTCATTAATTTATAAATTATACCTAGAATTATTATTTCTCATTACTCTTGACGAAAGAAGTTTGAAAGTGTAAAAATTTTATTAAAGAGAAAAAAATCATTTCTACTTAATTAATTAGATTTTTTTTGTCTTTCGTAGTTTTTTTTTTTCAAAATTTGAATAAATTTTTTATATTTTTATTGAGAAGATTCTTCGTGAAAGGTTCAAGTCGTGGAGTCTTCCTCAAGAGGCTCGCAAGGAGTCATTTCAAAGCAAGTGGGCGTTTCCAAGGGAAGACTCGGTCCGAAGTGCCAAGACAAGAGGAAAAAACAATCGACTTTCTTTGTTGGATTTCAATCATAGGCATCAGACGCGAGCTTTACCTATCAGACTCAGCAGATCTCATTAAAAGAATCAAAAAAAAGTATAAAGTTTTGTTCAAACGATAAAAAAAAAACTCACTAAAAAAAAACAACTGAAAAAACCCTCTTAATGAGAAACTCAGCGTAAATTCTTATCAATAATACTTAATGAGAAATTATTTTGATTTGTCAGCAAAATATGCAACTATTTTTTTCTTTCTTTTGGTTATATTTTGCCTTGAAGCACAAAGTTTAACAATTTCATTCTTACTAGCTAGTGGTTCAAAAGACTAAAAAAATGCGCATTACTGTGCTTTTGATCTGACGTGACATAACTCATAAGCGCTAGATATAATTGATATATTTTGTGTGACTCATTGTATTAGTGGTGAAAAGACATGACACGACATATCATGTTTTATTGTTCCCGGTGGCTAGTTATTGTTTACCTACCACGTTTTGTACGTGGATGTGTTGTGACGAGGAAATCTCTAGCCCCACCACTAATAATTGATACACCATTAGACACATCTGTGCGAAAGATAACTGTTGAAATAAAAATTTATTTGATTTTGATGATTAAATTTGTTAAACACTAAGTTAAGTTAAACATTTGATGAAAATCGCATTAAGGAATGAAAAGTAAACTCACATATGTTAAACTCAAAATGGTCATAAACAAGTTTGTTTTAAAGGTTAAAGCATTTGCATAAATTGATAAAATGACTTAGACCTACAAGAACTATGTTGACTAGTTCACGCCCTTTAAGAAAAACAACAGTGATTTTGAAGTTAAGGTTACATATGTTTAATGTAAGATCCGTAACTCTCCACAAGTCATATTCTATGTAATTGTGCATATAAAAATGGTAGAAGAGTTAAATCAACATTTAAACTCAAAATGAATAGTTAACGATT
>BRYE01000010.1:20325573-20328073 GCA_030159115.1 Actinidia arguta var. hypoleuca | reverse complement strand
TTGTACCAACCAATGGAACTTGCCTTGCGACTATAAATGACAATGGTTGGTTATGGCATAGAGACTCGGACATGTTCACATGAACCTTATTTTAAAACTTTTCAAAAATGACTTGATATGGCTACCAAAAATATCATTTAAAAAAAATAGACTATGTAGAGCATGTCAACAAGGAAAATAAATTAAAATATCTTTTAAATTGAAAAATATTGTTTTAACTTTTAGATCACTATAACTTCTACAGATGGATTTAATAGATCCCTCACGAACAATGAGTCTTGGCAAAAAACTATACATGCTTGTAGTTGTTGATGATTTTTCACGATTTATGTGGGTAATGTTTTTAGCTAATAAAAATGAAGCATTTCTCTCTTTTATAAAATTATGTCAACGACTTCAAAATGATAAATGACTCACTATTTCAAACACGAGAATCGACCATGGTAGAGAACTTGAAAATGAGTCTTCTATTAAATATTGCGATGAACTAGGAATTAGACATAATTTCTCAGCTCTGAGAACCCCTCAACAAAATAGAGTTGTTGAGAGGAAAAATAGAACTTTAGAAGAAATGGCAAGAACCATGCTTAATGCAAAAATTTTCTTCCAAAGTACTTTTGGGCCAAAGCGGTGAACACTGCATGTTTCATCATAAATCGTGCCATGATTTGACCAATACTAAAGAAAACACCTTATGAACTATTGAAGGAAAGAAAACTAAACATCAATTTCTTTTATACTTTTGGGTGCAAATGCTATGTATTAAACAATGGTAAAGATAACTTAGGAAAGTTTAATTCAAAATCAAACGAAGCAATCTTCTTAGGATATTCAACTACGAGCAAAGTATTTTAAGTTTTTAATAAACGAACTTTGATAATTGAAGAATATGTTCATGTAGTATTTGACGAATTTAATGATCTACCTTTTAAAGATATTTCAAAAAATGCAAGAATTGAAAAAAACATGAAAAATCTTTAAATTTCCCGAGAAAGTCGAGAGCCTCAAGAAGAAGCCGGTGAAAATGACATTCAATTAGAAGTGATTCTACATCAACTAGAGACTCAAAAACAAGATGATAAAAGTTTAAATCTTCCAAAAGAATGAAAATTTATTCAGAACCACTCAACCAATCTCATTATCGGCAATCCATCAAAAGGGTTAACCACTAGAAATTCTATAAGAAATATTTTTGAAAATCTTGCATTTTTATCACAAATAGAATCTATAAATTTTCATGAAGCTGAATTTGATGAACATTAGTTTTTAGCAATGCAAGAAAAATTAAATCAATTTGAAAGAAGTAGAGTTTGGACACTAGTGCCTAGACCAAATAATCATTCTCTAATAGGTACTAAATGGGTGTTTGGAAATAAACTTAACTTGATGAATCTAGAATTATTGTTAGAAATAAAGTTAGACTTGTTGCACAAGGGTATAGTCAAGAAGAAGGGATATATTTTGATGAATCATTTGCTCCCGTAGCTAGATTATAAGCTATATGAATGCTACTTGCATTTGCATGTTATATAAATTTTAAACTATACCAAATGAATGTAAAGAATTCATTCTTAAATGGATACACCATTGAAGAGGTATATGTTTCACAACCTCTAGAATTTGAGAATCATAAATTCTCAAACCATGTATTCAAGCTCTTAAATGAAAATAATTTTGTTCGAGAAAAAATAGATAACACTATTTTCATAAAAAAAAAAAACAAGGACATGCTTATTGTGCAAATATACGTAGATGATATAATATTTGGTGCTACTAATAAAGTTGTGTGCAAAAAATTTGCTAAGTGTATGCAAGGTGAATTTGAAATTAGTATGATGGGTGAACTCAACTTATTTCTTGGATTACAAATCAAGCAATCAAGTGAAGGAACATTTATACACCAAGCTAAGTATACAAAAGAGTTGCTCAAAAGATTCGTCATGATGGGAGCAAAGCCATTAGCTACACCTATGAGCACAACAATAAAACTTGACAAGGATGAGAACGGTAAAAATGTGGACGAAAAAAAATATCAAGGTATGATTGGTTTTCTACTTTATTTAAAGTAAGCAGGCCTGATATTATGTTTAGTGTATACATATGTGCTAGATTTCAATCATATCCTAAAGAATCAAACTTATCTTCCGTAAAATGCATATTTTGGTACCTTATAGAGATACATAATCTAGGTATATTTTATCCAGGAAGAGTTGTCTTTGACTTGAAAGGGTACTCTGATATGGACTATGCGGGATGCAAAGTAGATCGAAAAAGCACAAGTGGTACTTGTCAATTTCTAGGACAATCCCTAGTTTTCTTGGTTTAGCAAAAACAAAATTCCGTTGCACTATCAACCGCCGAGGCCGAATATATGGCCGTTGGAAGTTGTTGTGGTCAAGTGAGATTCGATATCATTTTCTAAGAGATCATGTCTAAAAAGGGAATATTTAACTTATATATGTATACACCGACAAGTAATTGACGGACATTTTTATAAAAT
>BRYE01000010.1:20318073-20320573 GCA_030159115.1 Actinidia arguta var. hypoleuca | reverse complement strand
GCATATGCTTGATGAAGTTATGATTATGTCCATTCTTCAGTGATTAAATGAGATCAAACAATACATTCACTACATGAATTATTATAAATTTTAAACAGAAAATTAAATTAGGATAAATTATTATAAATTTTAAGCATAAAATTAAATTAGGATAGTAATTTATGCACTCCGTTTTCTAGTCGAATGCATTTTATTTTTGTTATTGTGCAAGTTTTCAATAATTCGTAAATTATCATTCCAAGATGGAAAAAGAAGTAATTGGCAGTTTTGGTAATTGAGGATAGTAATCGGCGACTTTTATTATATATGCGGATAGATATTTTCGTAATTGATAAAAGTGTTTCATTATAACTTTATATAATAAAGACAACAAAGTAAAATATATTTGATGAAAAGTAGAGTGCTTAGATTATTACCTTTCAATTAATGAGAAAATTAAAGACGAAGCACATTTTCCTATCGAAAGAATATCTACTCAATGAATGAAATGATTTGCAACATGTCAAAAACACCCTTTATAAATTTAATTAGCATCTTCTTCTTTGTCTAACAAGAAACTCAAGGTTAATACAGTAAAAATTCTTAAGCAATATTAAAAAAATATATCAAGCGGTAGGATATGTGTTGAGATTGTATTTGGCTGTTAATTAATGATGATGATGAAATATATGCAGCCAGGTACCGAATAGGAGGAGGGATCAATGGGACCTAAGTCACAAATTTATGGAGCGAATTTGGAAGTGAGAGTGAGAGCAGGAGTTTGAAAGCATCATTTTTCAAAAATATCTTGAGAGCGGTAGCGCTCTATCGATCTGTATGTTCACATCTAATCTAATATATTTATAGATATCATACTTATTGTTACAATCATTTTTATAGTTTATTTATGCATTATCTTTCTTAAAAATATTTAGTGTTTACTAAAATAATTTGCTGTTTTGGTGCACAAGTATTGTTCTATTCAAGCGGTCCTATGTTCTTTTTTCTTTCCTCAGATTCCGTCGTTTGCATGTGATACATGCGGCCTAAGAGAGTATCTGTTCTCAAAATTTTGCTTGCTGTTTTATGTTGAGTTGTTATTACTTATTGTTTGATGTTATATAATTTTTTTGGATTTTTAATTTGTTGTTATTCTTAGTTTTTTTCTAGAGTTGGATCTTGCAATATTATTTTAAAATGTGGATGATTTAGAATTTAGATGCTTTAGTTTAAACTTTAGGATGTTTCGATTTAACATTTACTCCATTTCTCGCATATTAAGTTCCATTATTTATTTTAGATTGTCCCAAAATGTATATATAATTCAAAAATATTTTTAACTTTTGTTTTATATATTATTTAAATAACATTCAACCAACACACAAACAAATGTTATGATTAAATGGATAAAAATGGTAAGCCAGTAAAAACTAAATATAATGATTATGTTCGCACAACCTTCTATGATAAAATGCAAAAAATTGTATTTAAAATGATAAATACATACAGTGAGCATGATATTTTTGAAAAAAATACTTTTGCCTTTTTTTTTTTTATTTAATGGAACGTTTGGACTTTAAAAGATCATGTTCCTGGTAAATTAAAATGAAAAAAACACTTTTTTCCTTTTAATGGAACATGGATTTTAAAATATCATGTTTTATTGGAGTTCAAATCTTCTAAAGTGGGTTTTTGGTAAATAGATATTGAAGTGTACAAAACGACGTTATTTTGTACATTTTAATACCAAAACGACATCGTTTTAGTATTAACATAAAATGATACCGTTTTAATTATTACGTCATTTTATATATTTTAAGATCAAAATGACATCAATTTAGTGTTAACATAAAATGATATCGTTTTAGTTGTTATCAATCCCATACTTCAAAGGATCCGAATCGGTTTTATTGGGGTGCTCAAATCTCTTGCTTACATAGTACGTTGGTGCATTGGGACAAGGGAGTCTACGGTCCAACCACTAATAGTTGATGAAGGTTTTACTTTTGGTTTCCTTTTGTACCGAAAGGTTAATTACTTTCATTCTTAGTTTCTATTATTAGAGTTCGGGTCTTTGAAGTACAGAGATGTGTTGAATATTTTTAGAGTGTATAAAATGATGGTATAAAGTATTTTTAGAGTGTACAAAATAACGACGGTGTTTTGTATACTTCAGGAACACTACACACATCTATGAATGTCTAATTTAGAAATATATTCTCTTTTATAGTAATTAATTTGCATGAACGAGAAATAAAGAATAATTTTAAGTATACTTTATAAATTACCGAATGAATTACTTAATACTCACATGAGTTGTGGACATGGACTCATATGAAAGTGTGGAGCCCACACCTTATATGAATATGAAATAATTTATTCGACAATTTATGAAATGTACCTAGAATTATTTTAAAATAAAATATTTGATTGATATTTTCTGAACAAAACTTTTATACCAAAATTTGATATAGAATCATTCATGTAATCTCTCGTCAAACGAATTAATCTTTACAAAACA
>BRYE01000010.1:20310573-20313073 GCA_030159115.1 Actinidia arguta var. hypoleuca | reverse complement strand
TTTCAAGAACGAATAATTTTTTACAAAAATAGTTATCTTCACATAAAAAATGCTCCAGGTACTAATCACTTAATCCAATTGGACTCGGACACAAGATTTTACCTTTAAGGAGGTGCATATAGATACAAAGTACGATTTTTATTACCCGCACATGTATTAAATACTAATTTCAAGTTTGGGATAGCGAAATCATATAAATTTGAAAATATTTGTAACTGTTAGCCTCAAGGTTTTACATAATAATTTTGATGACAACAAACATATATAGATAAATTGTGGCTACTTCATTGATGTCTTTTGTAGAAAAATTTTATCAAGTTAATATATCCTAAAATGGACAATCCAGATTTGTTCGGTCGATAATCGAGAATATAGATAAACCTTTATTATTGGAGAAATAATACTATGAAAGAAGAAATGAATACAAGATAATATTTCTCTACAAGATCAAGGATATCTTACATGTGGAGAAAAAACAAGAAATGCAAGTTACCGTTAGGAAGTAAAAAAATAAAAAGGAAAGTTACCGTTAGAAAAAATCTTTATGGAACTATAAATCCTCTACTCCAACAGCTAGTTATTTTAAGAAGAATGAGGACATGCAATTGGTTGCTCTTGTTATTTTGAAAACCAGCCTTGCTTTGTTATATACTATAGTGAATGCTCACACGATGCGTGGGTAGTATAAAACTATTCTTGGAATGAATTCATTTTATTTTTTTTATTTATCTATCAGTTAGAGTAAACATGAAACTGTTACGGACAGTTATTTTGTGGAGGGGCATTTTTGGTATTTAAAAAGTGTGAGTAAACTTCAAAATTAGATATACACCAATATGGGGATTGTCTTTTAATAATGGAATACAAATATATGGTATTTAAAATGTGTTCTATGTAATAAGTTTTTAAAATTTTTAGTGGGTTTTATAGAAGGGCAAAAAGTGGGGTGTATTTAGGAGCTCTCACTAGGTTTCTATTTCCTCGTATTTGCTTGGCAAAAGTTAATGGGTAAATAAATTTGGTTGAACTTTCCCGAGATTTATAAAAAAAAAAGTCACAACCCTTGTAGTTTTTAAAATATCATTAATCTCTCTTACTTTTGAAATTATTACCCAAATATCCCCTTTGACGGTAATTATTTTGATAAAAATGACTAGATTTTCCTTAGATTTAAAACTTTCATATTTCTTTTTTCAATACTACAATTAAAAGAGATAAAGTTCAGATATATGAACAAAGAGATCCGAGTACAAATCCAATATAAATCTGAGGCCAAATTAGCACAAGTAATTTTCAAATATCTTGACTTTGTTTGGTTCTGGGTGGGATTACTCTATGCGCCCAAAGGTCCAAGTCATGCCTCTATTTAATGGGCTATAGGGCCTATAGCCCATATACATGTTCCCCCTCTCGGCTTCCACATGGAGCCTCATCCAGTATCCTTTTCTGTCCTGTCCTGTTCTGTTTTTTGCTAAGTTTGATTATGGTGAAAATGTTGAGAACGGCAAGAAAGAAAAAGAAAATTTCATTTATTTTGTATAAAATTGGTAGAAATCACAAGGAAGTCAAGTGATACAACATTATTTCAATGTAAGAAAGAAAATTTCATTTGTTTAGTATAAAATTGGTAGAAATCACAAGGAAATCACAACATTATTTCAATGTAATCGTCAGTTTTGAAAATTTATTAACTGCAATGTACACAATAAGGTCTGTTGTGCCTATATTATAGTTTATAATACATGGTGATACCACATGCTACTAATGAATAGTTTGTCCCCAATTTGTCTCTGATACACAATGTGAATTGGATGCGTAGAACTAATTATGATTGCAATCCGACTAGGGGGAAAAGATTAGATTGATTTCTTAATTGTAACCACATGTTTTTATGAAAAAAAATATTAAAAATAGGTGGGTGCGGTCGGTTTTTTGTTCGATTTGAACGAACCTATAGTTTTTTTATTAATATTTTGTTCGATTTAAACCCCAAATTGATTTTGTTCTTAACAAACATGCTTCCATTTTATTTTATTTTCATTTCATATTCTAAACACAAGATTCGTTTCAAAAAAATTGAAAACATAAATTTAATTCGGGAATGAGAAAATTAAAAATAGAAAAAATGTCAGGTTACCAAGAAAGTTTCTTTAAAGAGGGCACAAGTCTACACGAACCACAAAGAATATATTACAATCAATTTAATGAGACTAGAGAGGGCAACTGTTGCTTCGCGCTTCATTGATTGCAGGCCAAATTCTAAACTGAAAGCCAAAAAATCCATTTAGAATGACATGGTTTCAGAATAAGAAAATACTCTATCTAATTTATTATAGTAAATTTTAGAGAAATACATCTACCTCATACAGGTCAAGGTTCAATAGATGCCAACCCAAGCCTAGCCTCGCCAGCCCATGGAGATGGCAAGAGAGAGTGAGACAGCGAGAGAGAAATTACCGGAGAGATGGCAACCAGCAAAAGACGGCGGCAACGGCGTCGT
>BRYE01000010.1:20300573-20305573 GCA_030159115.1 Actinidia arguta var. hypoleuca | reverse complement strand
ACAACTCAGACACGAACCACAAAGAATATATTGCAATCAAGCTAATGAGACTAGAGAGGGCACCTGTTGATTGAAGCTTCATAGATTGCAGGCCAAATTCTAAACTGAAAACCAAAAAATGACATGGTTTCAGAATAAGAAAATACTCTTATCTAATTTATTACAGTAATTTTTAGAGAAATACATCTACCTCATGGGGTCAGGTTTCAACAGATGCCAACCCAAGCGTAGCCCCGCCAGCCCATTGAGATGGCAAGAGAGTGAAATTACCAGAGAGATTAGGAGAGAGATGAAAACCAGCAAAAGAAGGCGGCAATGGCAAGGGTGGAGGCACAGCCAACTGTGGGGTTAATTAATCCCATTAAAAAAATTACACTATTATTCCACAAAAAATTATAATATCACCCCACTGAAAAAAAATACACTACAATACAATTTTGACTCCACTGAAAAAAAAAATTATACTACTTTTTATATAATTATATAAAATTTTATAATTTTAACCCTATTGAACTAATATCTTGCCTCCATCCTTGGGCAACGGTGTCGTTGGTTGGCCGGAGGAAGGTCGGGCACCAGAGGGAGTCATGTGACGTAGATCGGCGGGCATGGAGAAAAAGTAAATGGAAAAAGTTAAAAAGGAAAAGGAAGAGAAGTAACCAAAAAAAAAAAACACCTGCCCTCTTAGACTGTTTTATATTTACGGAACTATTGCTTGGGGATAATTGCTGACACAAATAATGTATTTATCTTCTTCTTTTTTTTGCATTTGGAGTATTTTTCAACGCAAATAAATCTAACTTTTAAAAAAAATTGATTGAATCATTGAGCTTGTTCATGATGAATCTCACGAAACCGAACAATGTAGTGTAGTCCACACACAAGTCATTTTGTTTTTGTTTATATTTGTTTTTAATTTTTAGACTATAGTTGCAAAGATAAAAGGAAGAAAAGAAAAGAAAAAAAAGTTAATAAATCTAACGGTTTACACGTAACTTAATGTCATAAATTTCTTTCTAAATCTTTAACCCAAATGCAGATTTTCTTCTCAATGTTCACGGATTCATAAGTTAAATTCCCTCTAAGTCATTCAATACTTATCTATTCGCTTGAACCTGAATCTCTTTTCCGAATGTCAAGAATTACAACCACTTTAGACTTGAGAGCATCTCCAATAATCCCCCGATTCGTATTCTTGCACTAAAATAGGAAGCCATTTCATGCTCCAATGGTTGCTATCGTTGATCCCAACATTTGAGGAGTTACTGTGCCACATACTATAAAAAAATATTTTTATACCAATTGGGTACTTCCTCCTCAAGATCTTGGTTTTGCAATGGTGTTGGCTTTATCCTCGAGGATAAAGTTTTTTATCCATTCCATCCATGAATCCATTTTCCCCAATCGGAATAGAAATCTCCAGCTACTGAAACTTTTGATAACCATCTGGAAAGGTTTTGTTTGATGATCGGGTCTGTGATGGGGTGTTTTGGCCTTGATAAGGGAGTGTTTGGGTGTTTGATTTGTGTGTTGAGTTTGGGTATAAAAAAAATCATATTTTATTTGACCAGAGAACTTACAAATTAGCTGTGTCGCCATTTGTACTACGACTACTATTTTTTTTCTAGTTTCTTACTTACACCACACAATTATAAAACCTATCCAAAGAAACTGCACTAATAAATATGACACCCACCAACATAGACTGATCAGTCTCGGACATTAAATTCGGTAATAATGTACAGACAGATAAAAGCACATGGGGATGGGATGGGCGGAGGGAGTAAGAGGCAAATGGAATTAATTGACTCTATTAAAAAAAATTATATTATAAGTCCACAAAACAAATTATATTATCATTCTAATGAAAAAAAATACACTACTTTGACTCTATTGAAAAAATAATTATACCATTATTTTATAATTATATATAATTTTATAATTTTGACTTCACTGAACTAATATCTTGATTCCGCACCTAAAGATGGGTAAAGGGGCCACTTGAATGGTTTACGTCACGAAACGAAGTCTTGTAATCTGGTAACCCTACCAATAGAAAGCCTATCCTCATTCCTTACATTATGTTACAGGAGTATATTTAATAATCCAAAAAAATATAAAAATAAGCAAATTTAAAACACAAAGAATCTGCCCAGTTGGGTCAAGTTTATTTTGAAATTTTTTAGTTGGTTTAATTTCAAGATTTTTTGGCTTTAGAAAGAAAAAAAAATTCAACTAAGATGAAAATAATTGATTAAAAGATTAAAAAAATAGTAAAATACAAAAATATTATTTTTAATCGATAAATACCCAAGTTTTGTCTTCAGGCTATCACTCGTGACTCATGAGTAATGCTATTATTTTATTCAAAATAAATAAGAGAAGACAATAATTACAAGAGAATTCATATTAATTGCAGTTTAGTTTAGTATTTTTTTGAGATTTTTAGCTATTTAAGTTTTTATTTTTTTCGTTTTTAATTTTTTTACTATTTAATTAAAATTTTATATATTTTTTAACATTGAATAATTCTAGTTGTATTTCATAAATCACCGAATGAAAAATTACTTCATATTCACATGAGTTGTTGGCCTCATACCCAAGTAATATAGTGTGGAGTTCACAGCTCCTGTGTAAGTATGAAGTAATTTATTCATTAATTTATAAATTGTACCTGGAATTGATCTTTCTCATTACTCTTGATGAAAGAAACTTGAAAATGTAAAAGTTTTATTAAAGAAAAAAAAATTATTTTTACTCAACCAATTCGATACTTTTTGGTCTTTCGTGGACTTTTTTCTAAATTTGAATAAAAATTTTATATTTTTATAATTTTCTTGTTAAAAAGAACCAAAAAATTATAATTTTTTGTTTCGAACGATAAAAAAACCCCACTAAAGATGAAAAAACTAAAAAACCCCTCAAAAAGAGCGCTAGATCAACGTAAATTCTTATCAATAATACTTAATGAGAATTTTATTTTGATTTGTGAGTTTGATTTGTCGGCAAAATATGCAACTATTTTTTTATTTCTTTGGTTACATTTGGCCCAAAACCACAAAGTTTAACCATTTTATTCTTACTAGCTAGTGGTTCAAATGACAAAAAAAATGAGTATTACTATGCCTACGATCTAACGTTACATAAATCATAACTACTAGATATAATTGATATATTTTGCAGGACTCGTTATATTAGTGGTGAAAAAACATTACTCATTATATTAATTTTTTCTTGGTCTCTAGTTACTTTCACCTAAATCACAAGGTTTAACAATTTCATTCTTACTGACTAGCAGTTCAAAAGACTTAAAAAAGAATTAGTATTATTGTGTTTACTATATGACGTGACATAACTCATAATCGTTAAATATGAATGATATATTTTACAGGTTGGATCATGTTTTGTTGGGGTGATCCCAGTGGCTAGTTATTGCTTACCTAACACGTTTTGTACGTAATGTGTTGAGACGAGGGAACCTCCGACCCCACCACTAATAATTGATGCACCATTAGAAACATGTATGCAAAGGATAATGTTTCGCTAGTGATTTTTATATTATTTATTTAAGTACTTTGTTTTAAAAATTAAAATATACAAAAAGAATAATGTTATTGTTGGAGATGTAAATATCGTTCCTTTTACTATTTATTTTAATCCCAACCCAAATTTCTAATTCCATCTATATACTCCTATTTAAAAAAAAAAAAAAAAAAAAGACAAAAACTCTGTCATTGTTTTACTTTTCTTTCAAAATTTATCCATAACCTATAGAGGAAGAAAACGTTGTTGTCCTCCATTTATATATATGGATAGAAGCTTTTGTTAATGTCTAATTTATAAATATTTTCTCTTTTCTAGTATATAATTTGCAATTAACAAAAGATAAAAGATTTAGTTGATGATTTTTTATGCACAATCATGTGGTCATTTTTTTGAAACTAAAACAGTTCATAATTTTATAAACAAATATTTTTTTACAAAATAATTATATTCAGAAAAATAAAAAGGTTGTGTTGTTTGTGCAGAAAAATAAAAAGTATATTACTATTGATCGTTACGAAAATGTTCCTTATAATAATGAGAAGGCATTACAAAAGACAGTGGCACATCAACTTATGACTGTTGCGATTGCATCCAATAGCTCAGCGTTCAAATCATATAAATCGGTAATATTCCTTTATCGATACTAATATATAAAGGGAGAATCCCAATTAGCCCTCTTTCTAAACTTTCGTAACACATAACACTTTTCTTATGCCTAAATTTTCTCAACTGTCAACTATTTTTAAGTTATAGTTTGTAACATTGTCACATTTTTCCCAACGGTTATTCGATATTGGTTTTATACAAATGCATGGTTATTTGCATACGTACCAAGTTTTTCTTGCTGGGTGTACGTGTGATCTCATCATCCTACATTCAGGGACGTAGTTAGTATGTCTAAGCTTTGCAATGGTCTCAAGCGATAGTGCGAAATGGAAGATTTTAGTTCAATCCGTGAGGTTCGAGTTTACGTTTGGGATCATAGGCCCTGCTCATGTGGGGCAACGTGAGTGGTTACAAGCTAGTTAAATTTTTCATAAATTATCTTCATCTTTAGAAAATCACTATTTTGCATTGGACTTGAGAGATGAATAGTCACATGTCTAACCATTTGTGATATATACTTGTCCTATTTTGAAGAATAATTTCTTTCATGAGACTATGGCTTGTACAAGAACGATATGTTGAAAAGTTAAAAATCCATCTATTAATAAGATGGCTAGTTTAATGATATTAAACCTGATCATATTGCTTTAAAATGACTAAATTTGACTATAAATGAGGGTTGAGTATCGGTGGTAATACAATCCAATATCAGCTTATATAATATATCTTTCTACACATCTTCTCATGTTTTTCAAACATAGATAGTAGTGTTGCTACTGAGTTGTTGGACGATAGAGGAAATAGTTGAGAAATTTAATCATTTTTATTTTTTCAATATTTCTTTCTTT
>BRYE01000010.1:20273073-20275573 GCA_030159115.1 Actinidia arguta var. hypoleuca | reverse complement strand
GATTTTTTGGCTTTAGTAAGAAAAAAAATTCAACTAAGATGAAAATAATTGATTAAAAGATTAAAAAAAAATAGTAAAATACAAAAATATTATTTTTAATCGATAAATACCCAAGTCTTTTGTCTTCAGGCTATCACTCGTGACTCATGAGTAATGCTATTATTTTATTCAAAATAAATAAGAGAAGACAATAATTACAAGAGAATTCATATTAATTGCAGTTTAGTCTAGTATTTTTTTGAGATTTTTAGCTATTTTAGTTTTTAATTTTTTTCGTTTTTAATTTTTTTGCTATTTAATTAAAATTTTATATATTTTTTAACATTGAATAATTCTAGTTTCATTTCATAAATCACCGAATGAAAAATTATTTCATATTCACATGAGTTGTTGGCCTCATACCCAAGTAATATAGTGTGGAGCTCACAGCTCATGTGTAAGTATGAAGTAATTTATTCATTAATTTATAAATTGTACCTGTAATTGATCTTTCTCATTACTCTTGACGAAAGAAACTTGAAAATGTAAAACTTTTATTAAAGAAAAAAAATTATTTTTACTCAACCAATTCGATACTTTTTGGTCTTTCGTGGACTTTTTTCTAAATTTGAATAAAATTTTTATATTTTTATAATTTTCTTGTTAAAAAGAACCAAAAAATTATAAATTTTTGTTCGAACGATAAAAAAAACCACTAAAAATGAAAAAACTAAAAAACCCTTCAAAAAGAGCACTAGATCAACATAAATTCTTATCAATAATACTTAATGAGAATTTTATTTTGATTTGTGAGTTTGATTTGTCGGCAAAATATGCAACTACTTTTTTCTTTCTTTCGTTACATTTGGCCCTAAATCACAAAGTTTAACCATTTCATTCTTACTAGCTAGTGGTTCAAATGACAAAAAAAATGAACATTACTATGCCTACGATCTAACGTTACATAAATCATAACTACTAGATATAATTGATATATTTTGCAGGACTCGTTATAATAGTGGTGAAAAAACATTACTCATTATATTACTTTTTTCTTGGTCTCTAGTTATATTTCACCCAAATCACAAGGTTTAACCATTTCATTCTTACTGACTAACAATTCAAAAGACTTAAAAAGAATTAGTATTATTGTGTTTACTATATTACTCATAATCGTTAAATATGAATGATATATTTTGCAGGACACATTGTAATATCAGTGGTGAAAAATTATGACAGGTTGGATCATGTTTTGTTGGGGTGATACCAGTGGCTAGTTATTGCTTACCTAACACGTTTTGTACATGATGTGTTGAGACGAGGGAACCCCGACCCTACCACTAATAATTGATGCACCATTAGAAACATGTGTGCAAAGATAATGTTTCGCTAGTGATTTTTATACTATTTATTTAAGTACTTTGTTTTTTAAATTAAAATATACAAAAAGAATAATGTTATTGTTGGAGATGTAAAGATCGTGCCTTTTACTATTTATTTTAATCCCAACCCAAATTTCTAATTCCATCTATATACTCCTATTTAAAAAAAAAAAACTCTGTCATTGTTTTACTTTTCTTTCAAAATTTATCCATAACCTATAGAGGAAGAAAACGTTGTTGTCCTCCATTTATATATATGGATAGAAGCTTTTGTTAATGTCTAATTTATAAATATTTTCTCTTTTCTAGTATATAATTTGCAATTAACAAAAGATAAAAGATTTAGTTGATGATTTTTTATGCACAATCATGTGGTCATTTTTTTGAAACTAAAACAGTTCATAATTTTATAAACAAATATTTTTTTACAAAATAATTATATTCAGAAAAATAAAAAGGTTGTGTTGTTTGTGCAGAAAAATAAAAAGTATGTTACTATTGATCGTTACGAAAATGTTCCTTATAATAATGAGAAGGCATTACAAAAGACAGTGGCACATCAACTTATGATTGTTGCGATTGCATCCAATAGCTCAGCGTTCAAGTCATATAAATCTGTAATATTCCTTTATCGATACTAATATATAAAGGGAGAATCCCAATTAGCCCTCTTTCTAAACTTTCGTAACACATAACACTTTTCTTATGCCTAAATTTTCTCAACTGTCAACTATTTTTAAGTTATAGTTTGTAACATTGTCACATTTTTCCCAACGGTTATTCGATATTGGTTTTATACAAATGCATGGTTATTTGCATACGTACCAAGTTTTTCTTGCTGGGTGTACGTGTGATCTCATCATCCTACATTCAGGGACGTAGTTAGTATGTCTAAGCTTTGCAATGGTCTCAAGCGATAGTGCGAAATGGAAGATTTTAGTTCAATCCGTGAGGTTCGAGTTTACGTTTGGGATCATAGGCCCTGCTCATGTTGGGCAACGTGAGTGGTTACAAGCTAGTTAAATTTTTCATAAATTATCTTCATCTTTAGAAAATCACTATTTTGCATTGGACTTGAGAGATGAATAGTCACATGTCTAACCATTTGTGATATATACTTGTCCTATTTTGAAGAATAA
>BRYE01000010.1:20260573-20263073 GCA_030159115.1 Actinidia arguta var. hypoleuca | reverse complement strand
TATATTAGTGGTGAAAAGACATGACATATTAGATCATGTTTTGTTGGTCCCGGTTGATAGTTATTGCTTATTTACCATGTTTGTACATTGATGCATTGGGACGATGGGATTTCCTGCCCCACCACTAATAATTGATGCACCATTAGAAACATGTGTGCAAAGATAACGGTTATCTAGTGATTTTTATACTATTTATTTAAATACATTATGTTTTAAAAATTATTTTCTCATAAATTTAGGGAAAGAATAAATGTTATTGTTGGAGATGTCAACAACATGCATTTTATTGTTGGAGATGACAAATTATTTTCTTATAAATTTAGCGAGTTTTTTGTACATCCCTAGTCCTTTTAGTTGTTTAGAAATAGAAAACCAATATCATTAAGATGAATGAATATAAATTTGCAATCACAAGGAAGTCAAGTGATGCAGAATGTAATCATCAGTTTTGAAAATTCAGTAACTGCCATGTGTATAGTAAGGTCCGTTTTGAAAATTATCAAGGAATCTTATACGGAACTCAGCAAAAAAGGTTGAGATCTATATACTATTCACCAGAAAGTTTCTTTTAAGAAGATAATCCATGGTTTGTTTTGTTAGATTCAAACCATAAATGGGCAACGTTCGAATTTTGTTGTTTTTTGTTTGATTCGTCTTATACAGTTTAAGATATTTAGATTTTTTGCTATTTTTTATTCGATTTGAACCAACCTATGGCTTTTTTATTATTTTTTTGTTCATATAGCCCACATAAAGTGTTCGTCTGGAAGTAAAACTCTCGAGTTAATTAGAATTTTTAAAATAATTAATTATAAAAATAGATTTTTTTAATACTAAGATAAGATAACAATTAAGTATCCTTGTACACACAACTGGAGATCTTGATTTTGCAATGGTGTGGGCTTTGTCCTTGAGGATAAAGTTTTTTTATCAATGAATTCATTTTCCACAATTATAAAACCTATCCAAAGATACTGCACTAATAAATACGACACCCACCAAAATAGATTGATCAGCCTCGCACAATAAATTCGTTAACAATGGACGAAAAAACAAAAGCACATGGGAGATGGGTAAAGGGACCACTCGAATCATTTACGCCACGAATCGAAGTCTTGCAATCTCGTAACCCTACTAATGGAAACGTAGAAGAATCTGCCAAGTTTGGTCGAGTTTATTTTCAGATTTTTTCGTTGATTTAGTTTCAAGATTTTTTGGCATAATAAAAAGAAAAATCAAGTAAGATGAAAATATTTGATTAAATGGTTAGAAAAACTTACTTAAAATAAAAAAAAATATATTTTTACTCGATAAATAGCTAAATCTTTTGTCTTTGGGCCCTTTTTTCATATTTGAATAAATTTTTTTCATTTTCAGATATCTATTATTAAGAAAATCCGAAAAAATTATTAAATTTTGATGAAACAGTAAAGCAAGTTAAAAAATAAAAAAATCTAAAATAACCCAAAGTCAATCTAAGCGGAAATCTTTTTAATTGGGTGAACAGGTTTATCTTGAATAACGGATCATAATTTTATTTTTTTTTCGTTATTAGGGTGAATGAAATACCCATTTTACTCAAATATTTTTAATGTATAAAAGGACACATTTGAGTAAATTCAACTTTATAAAGACAAAAAATAGAATGCAATTAGAGAAAATAGGAGTGTGAAAATCATTGCCCAATTTTTTCCCATGTTTTCTAGACTTTTGCTACTTGAATTTATTTTCACATTTTCATGAATTTTTATTTTCATGAAACAAGAATTTATTTTCATTTTTTCTAAATTTTCGCTTACTGAATCCCATCCACAGGGTACAGGTTTTGAAATCTCGTGAGTAATGAGTAATGAGTAATGAGTAATGAGTAATGCTTTTATTTTATTCGAAATAAATTAGAGAATACAATAATTAGAGGAGAATTCATATTAATCTCAGTTTGGTCTAGCATTTTTAGAGTTTGTTTAGCAGATATGGTTTTAAATTTTTTTTTTATCTTTAATTTTTTTACTGTTTGATTAAAATTTTATACTTCTTTTAATGTTGAATAATTTTAGGTTCATTTCATAAATCACTGAATGAATTACTTCGTACTAACACGATTTGTTGGTCTACCAAAGTAATAGTGTGGAGCTCCCAGCTCATATGTAAGTATGAAGTAATTTATTTGTTAATTTATAAATTGTACCTAGAATTGTTCTTTCTCGTTACTCTTGACGAAAGAAGTTTGAAAGTAGAAAAACTTCATTAAAGAAAAAAATAATATTTACTAGACCAATTCGATCCTTTTTGTTTGTCTTTCGTGGATTTTTTTTTTTCTAAATTTATATAAATTTTTTATATTTTTAGTATTTTCTTGTTAAAAGGAACAAAAAAATATAAATTTTTATTCAAACGATGAAAAAAACTTACTAAAAATGAAAAAACTTATAAAAAAAACAACTAAAAAAAAACTCAAGAAGAATGCTAGATCAGTGTAAATTTTTATCAATAGTACTTA
>BRYE01000010.1:20223073-20225573 GCA_030159115.1 Actinidia arguta var. hypoleuca | reverse complement strand
ACAAAATCACATGGGAGATGGGTAAAGGGACCACTCGAATCATTTACGCCACGAAACGAAATCTCCCAATCTCGTAACCCTACCAATGGAAAGCCTATCCTCATTCCTTACCTTATGTTACAGGAGTATATTTAATAATTCAAAAAAACATCAAAATTTTTTTTTTTAAAACACGAAGAATCTTCCCAGTTGGGTCCAGTTTATTTTGAGATTTTCTAATTAATTTAATTTCAAGATTTTCTGGCTTTAATAAAAAAAATTCACGTAAGATGAAAATATTTGATTAAACGGTTAAAAAGACTTACTAAACACAAAAAATTATTGTTATTCACTAAATACCCAAGTCTTTTGTCTTCGGGGGCCTTTTTTCAAATTTGAACAAAATTTGTATATTTTTTAGATTCGTATTGTCAAGAAAAAGTGAAAAAATATTAATTTTGATGAAACAATAAAAATAAGGTAAAAAACTCAAAATTCAAAGTAACTAAAAAAATAAAAAAAACGAAAGTCAAGCTAGGCTGAAATCTTTTGAAGTGGGTGAACCGTGGTTGTAAAATAGTCAGCTCATGTGTAAGTATGAAGTAATTTGTTTGTTAATTTATAAATTGTATATAAAAATGATCTTTCTCGTTACTCTTGACGAAAGAAGTTTGAAAATGTAAAAATTTTATTAAAAAAAAATATTTTTACTCGATCAATTTGATACTTTTTTTTTGTCTTCCGTGGATTCTTTTTCTAAATTTAAATAAAAAGTTTATATTTTAAAATTCTCTTGTTAAAAGCAACAAAAAAAATATAATTTTTTTATTCAAACGATGAAAAAAACTACCTAAAGATGAAAAAAAAAACTCAAAAAGAGCGCTAATCAGTGTAAATTCTTATTAATAATACTTAACGAGAAGTTATTTTGATTTGTGAGTCTGATTTGTCCGCAAAATATGAAACTACTTTTTTCTTTCTTTTGGTTACATTCCGCCCCAAACCACAAAGTTTAACCATTTCATTCTTACTAGCTAATGGTTCAAAAGACAAAAAAAAGAGAGCATACTATGCTTACGATTTAACGTGACATAACTCATAATTGACATATTTTGTATGACTTATTATATTAGTGGTGAAAAGACATAACACAATAGATCATGTTTCATTGGTCCCGATGACGAGTTATTGTTTACCTGCCACATTTTGTAGTTGATGTGTTAGGACAAAGGGAATGCCAGGCCCATCACTAATAATTGGTGCACCATTAGAAACATGTGTGCAAAGGATAATGTTTTGCTAGTGATTTTTATAATTTTTATTTAAGTACATTCATTTTTAAAAATTATTTTCTTATAAAATTAAGAAAATAAACAAATGTTATTGCTAAAGATGTAAGGACCATGCATTTTACTATGTATTTTAATTCCAACCAAAAATTCTAATTCCATCTATATACTCCAATTTAAAAAAGACAAAAAACTCAGTCATTATTTCACTTTCTTTTCAAAATTTATCCATATCCTTTTAAATTTCAATCCTATCATACTTTTT
Source organism: Actinidia arguta var. hypoleuca (assembly GCA_030159115.1). Lineage (NCBI taxonomy): Eukaryota > Viridiplantae > Streptophyta > Magnoliopsida > Ericales > Actinidiaceae > Actinidia > Actinidia arguta. The sequence continues at coordinate 20,224,040 of BRYE01000010.1, read as the reverse complement.
TCTTCAAAATTACAACTTATAATTTTTTAAATTTCTATTCTATATTTAATATTGATCTCATTTGAAATATCTAATTGAGTTTTTTTAATAATATTGATTTAATAATTCTATTTGTAATCTCAAAGTTATTCTTGTTTTAATAAAAATAGTATTCGATTGTTTTATTAAATGAGTTCAAACAATACATGTACTACATGAATTATTATAAATTTTAAGCTTAAAATTAAATTTTGATAAATTCTTATAAATTTTAAGTAGAAAATTAAATTAGGGTAATAATTTATGCACTCTGTTTTCTCTAGTTGAATGCATTTTTTTTTATTGTGCAAGTTTTCACTAATTCTTAAATTATAATTACAAGATGGAGAAGTAATTGGAAATTTTGATAATTGACGGATATTAATCGACAGCTTTTATTATATATGCGGATAGACATTTTCGTAATTGAAAAAAATAGTAATAGGTTCATTGTAACTTTATATAATAAAGGCTAAAAAAATGGAATACATTTGATGAAATGTAGAGTGCTTAGATCATTACCCTTCAATTAATGAGAAAATTAAATATCAAAATAAGCAAATTTTAAAACAAGATGAATCTTCCCAAGTTGGATTGAGTTTATTTTGAGATTTTTAGTTGATTTAATTTCAAGATTTTCTGGCTTTAGTAAAAAAAAATCACGTAAGATGAAATTATTTGATTAAAAGGTTAAAAAAAATTTACTTAACACAAAAATTATTGTTACTCGATAAATACCCAAGTCTTTTGTCTTCGGGGGCCTTTTTTTCGATTTGAATTTTTTTTTTTTACATTTTCAGATTCATATTGTCAAGAAAAAGTGAAAAAAATATTAATTATGATGAAACAATCAAAACAATGTAAAAACCTCAAAATTCAAAGTAACTAAAAAAAACAAAGTCAACCTAGGCTGAAATCTTTTGAATTGGGTGAACGGGGATTGTAAAAT
>BRYE01000010.1:20183073-20185573 GCA_030159115.1 Actinidia arguta var. hypoleuca | reverse complement strand
GTTACTCTTGACGAAAGAAGTTTAAAAATATAAAAATTCTTATTAATAATACTTAACGAGAAGTTATTTTGATTTGTGAGTTTAATTTGTCCGCAAAATATGAAACTACTTTTTTCTTTCTTTTGGTTACATTCCGCCTAAAACCACAAAATTTAACCATTTCATTTTTACTAGCTAGTGGTTCAAAAGAAAAAAAAAAGAAAAAGAACCTACTATGCTTATAATATGACGTGACATAACTTATAACAACTAGATATAATTGATATATTTTGTATGACTCATTGTATTAGCGGTGAAAAGACATGACACAATGGATCATGTTTTGTTGGGCTCGATAGCTAGTTATTGCTTACCTGCCATGTTTTGTGCGTAGATGTGTTGGGACAAAGGGAATGTCAGGCCCATCACTAATAATTGATGTACCATTAGAAACATGTGTGCAAAGGATAATGTTTGGCTAGTGATTTTAAAACACGAATAATCTTCCCAATTGGGTTGAGTTTATTTTGAGATTTTTAGTTGATTTAATTTGAAGATTTTTTGGCTTTAGTAAAAAAAATTTCACGTAAGATGAAAATATTTGATTACAAGGTTAAAAAAAATTTACTAAACACAAAAAAATTATTGTTACTTGATAAATACTCAAGTCTTTTGTCTTTAGGGGCCTTTTGTAAAATACTCACTCATGTGTAAAATAATTTGTTCATTAATTTATAAATTGTATCTAAAATTACTCTTTCTCGTTACTCTTTATGAAAGAAGTTTGAAATTATAAAAATTTCATTAAAAAAAAATATTTTTACTCGACCAATTCATTCTTACTAACTAGTGGTTCAAAAGACTAAAAAAAATGAGCATTACTATACTTATAATTTGGCGTGACTTAACTCATAATTGCTAAATATAATTAATTATTTTGCGTGACGCATTGTGTTAGTAATGAAAAGATGTGACACATCAAATCATTTTTGTTGGTCCCGGTGGCTATTTATTGCTTACCCATGACGTTTTGTACGTTGCTGTATTGGGATGAGGGAACTTACGGCCCCACAACTAATAATTGATGCACCATTAAAAACATGTGCGTAAAGGATAAAAAATTGTTAAGTGCCCTTAAGGCAATAGAGTTGATTGACTAATAAAAATTGAGTGATTAGAGAATTTTTTTTTTGTTCCAACTTTTAGATATTCCGTGTGAATCAACGAGTTTAGAGAAGAGTTTCGTTTTCGATATTCATAAAATCAACAAATTTGAAATCGTCTATCCTTTTCTATTCTATTATTCTTCTTTCACGTTTCTGCGTTGCATAATTAACTTACAATTAGCTGCGTCCCAATTTGGATTATGACTACTAATTTTTTTCTCTAGTTTCTTACATGCACCACACAATTATAAAACCTATCCAAAGAAACTGTACTAATTAAGTCTATAAGGACCAAAATATATTTATCAGTCTCCCACAATAAATTCGTTCATAATTACAAAAAGACAAAATCACATGGGAGATGGGTAACGTCGAAGAATCTGGCCAGTTTGGTCGAGTTTATTTTCAGATTTTTTTGTTGATTTAGTTTTAAGATTTTTTGGCATAATAAAAAAAAATCAAGTAAGATGAAAATATTTAATTAAATGGTTAGAAAAACTTACTTAAAATAAAAAAATTATATTTACTCGATAAATAGCTAAATCTTTTGTCTTTGGGACCTTTTTTCATATTTGAATAAAATTTTTACATTTTCAGATATTATTGTTAAGAAATTTCTGAAAAATGTTTAAATTTTGATGAAACAGTAAAACAAGTTGAAAAACTAAAAAACCTTAAATAACCCAAAGTCAATCTAAGTGGAAATCTTTTTGATTGGGTGAACCGGGTTGTAAAATAGTGGGTTGAACAAATTTATCATGAATAATGGATCATAATTATTTTTTGTCATTATTAAGATAAATGAAATATCTATTTTACTCAAATGCTTTTACTGTATAAAAGGACACATTTGAGTAAATTCAACTTTATAAAGACAGAAAATAGAATTTAATTAGAGAAACTAAGAGTGTGAAAATCATTGCCCAATTTTTTTCCCATGTTTTCATGAATTTTTATTTTCATGAAACAAGAATTTATTTTTATTTTTTCTAAATTTTCACTTACTGAATCCCATCCACGGGGTACAGGTTTTGAACTCTCGTGAGTAATGAGTAATGAGTAATGCTATTATTTTATTCAAAATAAATAAGAGAATACAGTAATTAGAAGAGAATTCATATTAATCTCAATTTGGTCTAGCATTTTTAGAGATTTTTTAGCTATTGTAGTTTTTAATTTATTTTTTTTTTACTGTTTGATTAAAATTTTATACTTCTTTTAACGTTGAATAATTTTAGGTTCATTTCATAAATCACCGAATTCCATGCCAAAAAATAGTGTGAGTTCACAGCTCATATATAAGTATGAAATAATTTATTTGTTAATTTATAAATTATACCTATAATTATTTTTTT
>BRYE01000010.1:20165573-20168073 GCA_030159115.1 Actinidia arguta var. hypoleuca | reverse complement strand
ATATCTTATCTGTTTTTTAGCTTATAAAATTCTAACGAATACGTATAAGAAGTGGTCTTTTTTTTTACATAGTGTCCATGAACACGAATAATTATTAGTTAGTATACAAATCACATTTGATATCGGCCGTCTATTATTTTTTAATACAACTGTTATAATTACTTTTTAGGCTCAAATCAAGCCAAAACCGAATTGGATAGACCAAAACCAACCGATCAACACCAATTTTAATCGATTTCGATCCACTAAAATATTAAACGAGAATCAATCAATTTTAAGAATTATTAGACCAGACCAACTAACCCAAACTGATATTCGCCATACGTGACAGCTACAAACTGTAGCGCAAAATGGCACCCAACGCTTCTAAAAGGACATCCATTGGCACGACCCTCTCATTTTCACTCCACAATAATGGATTTCAACAATTCATTTCGCAATAATTATTTAATGAGTGAAATACAATGATCTCCCCTGAAATTTGTCTTTAATATACAAAGTACCTCTGATATTTAAAAAATTACACTAACCTCTCCTGAAGTTTGAAACTTATAACAATTTTTTCTTAAAATATTCTGACCACCCCTAAAATTTTGGATTAATACACAAAGCACCCCTGAAATACACTAACCACCATAGGGGTGTTTTGTGTATTAATTCAGAACCTCAGAGATGATCAGTGTAATTTATCAAACGTCAAGGGAGCATCTGTATTAAATGCAAATCTCATGAGAGATTATTATAATTTTTTAAATATCAAAAGTACTTTGTCTATTAACATAAAATCTCAGGAATGGTCAATGTATTTCACTCTTATTTAATTCCGTACAAAAAGACAAAGCACACGGAAGTTGCTAAAGCGACCCCTTGAATCATTTGAGGTAAATTTCACTAACACCCCCTTCTAATCGTGAAATAACACTCCTTACCTTCGGTCGGCTGATACATTGACTATTATAGCTCTGTTTAGTATTGGGATGTTTGGCATTACCAACTACTTTTTTCTTACTTTCTTTCGGTTACATTCCGCCACAAATCACAAGCTTAAAAAAATTTTGAGCAATGCCATGTTTAACATCTAATTTTATTATTTTTATTTAACATTGATGTGTCAAATTTAACCGTTGCTATATAATAAGTTCGACAAATGAATTAATTATATATAACAGTGATGAGCTATGTCTGCTAAGTTAAAATGATAAATAAAGATGAAGAGGATAACATTTTTTAAAATGACTTGGGTTTTTTGTAGTCTATCAAATGGACTGCATCGGTGCAGTCCAAGCAATTTAAGCTTTGTTTCAGAATTATTTTTCCCTTAAATGAATTGTAACAAGGAAGTTCAAGCATTTTTTGACTTCATTTTAATGATCCAAATCTTTCAGATACCGTCGTGAAGATCTATGTTGTAAAAAATCATTAGGTCTAATTCACTATTCGTTTAGTACTATTTTATAACTTAATAAAATAGTGTGAAATACAAAATTATACTCATTGGTTTTGATATAAATTGGTATTTATCGATTATTGATTTATATTCGATTATCATTTTTTTTTAAAATTTAAATCCCTCGATAAAATCTGTAATATGAACGGTTTAGATCAACAAGATAGACTCAGGATCTTATGGGTATTTTAATAATTTTGATAAATCATTCGGATAAATTGTATTTTAGTAATAAAACCATTTGGATAAATCGTATTTTAGTAATTTTGAATATTTTATGGGTATTTTAGTAACTTTATGCCTAATACATACCCCTTGAATTTGTAATAATATGGGTGAATGGTATTACAAATTCGGTCAATTTGATAAATTATAAATCCATCGGATTACATATCCAACCTCAAAAGGAGTCAACAAATACCATATTAGTGGCCCCACGTGATTTGTAATCAAATCCGACATTTTTATCTCCAAAATAAACATACCCAAAATACTTTGATTGTACCGATTACATTCCATTGGATGGGCTGGTCTCACGGGCCAAGCTGGACAGGACTTTTGAATTTGGGGTTTGGGTCAAGCCCAACTGTCCACCTGTGCAAATTAGGCTCAGCCCTGACCAAGCACACTCAGGCTCATGACCAAATTGGGTCGGCCCAGGCCAATTCGGCCCAATTTGCACCTCTACCTTGCCCCTTTCTCTCTCCCCCTCTCTTTTACTCTTTTTTCCCCACTACAAAGTGCAAACCCACTTTTAATTATCTCCGTCTCCCTTCCTCTGCACTATTTTCCCTCTCATTCTCTCCTCTTTCTCCCCTCTTATTCTCTTCTTTCCGTTCTTTGGGACCAATGGAGGAGAGCTCTAGACCCTCAGTAAGATGCATCTCCTTCGTCTTTTCTCATGTGGAAAATCATATGGATAACCCATCTCTCTCTCTCTCTCTCTCTCTCATAGCAGGAATAGATTTTAGCCAATTTTTTTTTGCCTATTAATTCCATCTATTTCCATGTTTGATGTTCATGTCGCACGTCGTCCCTTTATTTGTTAGACAA
>BRYE01000010.1:20148073-20150573 GCA_030159115.1 Actinidia arguta var. hypoleuca | reverse complement strand
AACGGGGCCTAAGATAGATCTGAGTAAGCTATTGAAGGGAAGAAAATGCAGCATTCAAGAGTTCTTCGGCCAATAATTATCATGGATGTGTATTACTTTTATGTTAAAAAGTTTTATTGCTTTGGATGTTAATTACTTCTATTTAGTTCAGATCAGGGGTGGATAATGAAGCTTTCCAAACTTCCAGTGCATGTATGATTCCATTATCTATTGAAAAGAATGATTTTTTTTTTCCTTTAGTGAAAAATGTGTGTTTTATATGGAGAGATTAGCATTTGGAAAGAAAAGTGACTCGTTTCCATGAGTTCAATTGCCCCCTAAAAATTGTTAGGACATATACGAAAACATAAGCAATAAAGCAGTAAATAAACAAGCACAAAATAAAATGCGAAAATAAACAACACACATTGGTTCGGCAATTGCCTACGTCCATGGGAGGGGAAGAGAAGACTTCAATATAGAGAACAAGCACACGGTAGAATTACGAGGATACACTCTTCTCTCTCTCTCTGTCTCCAACTCTCCAACACACTTTCTCCCTCAACCAAGCCCTCACTTTTATAGGCGAGACAAATATCTTCATGACTGGGTATTCCCGTATCAATCAATGGGGATTCTTTCAACAATCAACCTAAAGTCAATAAGAGTCAAATCTCACGTGCTCAAATTAATGGCATGTGGGTTTGGGTATGGAAACATAATATCTTAGCAATTTCCCCCCCCCCCCCCCCCACCCACCGGAGGAGAATGCAATTCGACATCCTTCTAGTTATTATTCATACCAGCTATGTCTATACATAGTCCAAGCTTCTCACGAGTAACCACCTTCGTTAACATGTATGTTGGATTCTTATTTATGTGGATCTTCACAAGCTTCAATGATTGTTGCTCCATCACTTTGCATATCCAATAATAGTGAATGTCGAAAGCTTCATGCGGGAATGATACATTGAGTTCTTGCTCAGATCTAGAGCACTATAGTGCTATCACAATGCACCTTGTATTCCTTCTTCTTGATAATAAGTTCTTGAAGAAATTGCTTCACCCAAAGCATTTCCTTTTTAACGTTCATTGCGGCAATGTCCTTTGCCTCTATGGTGGATAAAGCAACACACTTTTGCAACTTAGACTGCCACAAAACAGGTCCTCCTAAAAGAATGAATAAAAACCTTGATGTAGACTTCTTACAATCAAGATCTCCTGCCATATCAGAGTTTATGTAGCCTTCCAAAACTGATTCAGCTCCCCCAAAACAACAAGCATAACTTTGAAGTACCTTTTAGGTACCTTAGAATCCACTTAACAACTTCCCAAATACTCTTTCCCTATATTTGAAAGGAACCTGCTCACAACACATATAGCGTGAGCAATGTCTGGCCTGGTGTACACCATAACATACATCAGGTTGCCAATAGCAAACAAATAAGGGACTACTGTCATTTTTTTTATTTCCTTCCTCGACGTCGGACATGAACTCTTACTCAGCTTGAAATGATTAGCAGGTGGAGTACAAGCTAGCTTGGCATTTTCCATGTTGCACCTCTTTGTCACCCGTTCAACATACTTCTTCTATGACATCCACAACTTCTTGGCTTTCCTGTCACGTACAATCTTTATACCCAGAATTTGTTCAGTTGGGCCTAGATCCTTCATGTCAAAGAACTTTGACATCTCCCTCTTCTGTTTGTTGATCATGGCTCCATCCTGCCCAACAATCAACATATCATCCACATAAATAGTGAAGATAACAAAGTTGCCATATGGGAATCTCCAAACATACACGCACTAATCCAATGCGGTTTGTTTGTACTCTTGACTCACCATGAATGAGTCAAAAATCTTGTACCATTGTCTCGATGCCTGCTTAAGGCCGTAGAGACTCTTTATCAACTTGTAGATGAGGTGCTTCTTTTCAGGAACTTCAAATCCCTCAGGCTGCTCCATATAGATTTCTTCCTTCAAATCTCCATAGAGAAAAGCAGTCTTCAAGCTAGCTACCAATTCGATTATTACTTGAATTGAGATCATCTTCACCACTGGTAAGTAGATCTCGTCAAAGTCGATCCCTTTCTTCTGTTCAAATCGTTTGACGACTAGTCGAGTTTTGTGCTTAACTTGCTTTCCAATGCCATCTCTCTCAAGCTTGAACACCAATTTGTTTCTCAATTCTCTCTTCCCATTATGAAGCTTTACCAACTCATAAGGAACTCATCTCTTTTTGCATAGCTGCAACTACTTTTTCTTGTTCGTATGAGCTTGGACTTCAAACTCTTCGATTTCCCCTCGTCAATAAGCACAATATAATCGTAGTTCGAATATCTGCTTTACTTCATCAATTTTCGGCCACTTTTCGAAGTCTTTGGCCCATCAGCTTCGGGCAGAGGAGCAACTTCACCATCTGATGATTCTACAACTTCTGATGGTGGGGGTTGTTGTTCCCCTTACTTGACACCCTCTGCAGCTTCTTTTTCTTTTGGAGCTTCATCCGGCATCTCTTCAT
>BRYE01000010.1:20118073-20123073 GCA_030159115.1 Actinidia arguta var. hypoleuca | reverse complement strand
CGTTAATCCCCGTCTACTGGGGCATGAATATACTCTAGGTGGATGGAGACTAATAGATAATTTAAATTGCTACCGAAATAAAACTATAAAGATTGATTTGTTGCAATTAAAAATATAAGATTTAATTTATTCTTATGATCGAACTTTGAGATTTTTTACATAATTCTTCCAATAATCTATTTGGATTCTAGAGTCTCTTAATTAAAAAAAATACTTTTGTTCCTGAAAAGTATAAAGGATGAATTGATAAATTAAAGATTTTGACAGAAAAAATAAAAATCATTCTTAGAATTTCTTAACAAACGATTCGATCGGATTTTTCACGTTAATAATCTATATTAGAGGTGTTAATTGGACATGGCCGATACGGACACATTTATGTAAACAAATCTTTAAAAAAATTAATTTTTAACGTATTAAATTTATTCATTAAAAAAATCATAATATAGCACAAGACCACGAATAAGCATAATATAGTATAAATTTTTATCAAATGAGTACAATACGGTAAGTATAAAAATAAATTAGCCTGAATCAATACATAGAAATCTACAAAATGAACATGTCAAATAATGTACATAAAACTCGTGATGGGCCCACAGACCGAAGTTAGACCGGTTCTGTTCACTTTTTAGGGACCGGACTCCGGAGAAAAAGCTGATCTCTTTTTTTCACCGGTCCACATACGGTCTACGGATAGGCATGCTTGTGATGACTAATGAGATGGTTGATGATTGGTGAGTTCCAATAAAGTGGTTCTTGCCTTTGTTGGTACTGTTTCTGAAAACTTAGGGAATGGGTCGGGTTTTTCATTTGGACCACACTTCTCTTTTTAAGTTCATGATTTTAATTTTTGAATAAAAATGAAATAAAAGGGTGTTTGTAAAAAAAAAAATTATTATAAAAAAAAAATTATTATAATTTTTAAAAATTTGTGGTTATGTTATGACTAAAAAGATAATTTTATGAAATTTTATGATTATTTATATTTTAATCTAGTAGACATGTCGATTTGATCGATCAAAATAGTGACGTGACATAATCTCAATCACACAATATGTGTAAATGGTGTGTGTTGTGTGTTGTGGTATTTTTTCTATTTTAGAATTTGACGCTTTTCAATTCTGCTTTTGAATAATTAGATTCTAACATAAGTTCAATTACAATTAACTCTCTCATAATGTGGGCACACTTTGGATATATTTCAGTAGCTTTGGATCGTACACTTGTAAATCATGCTGAGAAGATTGATTAATTTCATAACGAAAAAAATCAAGTTGATAGAAAATCGGAAGTTACATAATCGAATCACATTTGTCTTAACAAAATAAACAACTTACACTAAAAATTATACTTATTATCCTAATAAGAAATGATCCGATCTTACAGCTCTATATTTGATCAATTTGACTTTTAGATGGATAAACGAAAACATTTTTGTTTGCATAACCAAATATAATTCTTCATTGTAGACATTTATTTTTGAATCATTGATGTAGGTTTATAATAGGCAACTTTACCATAGAGCTCGGACAAATTGCCCTTTTCACCCCTATATTTTTTTAAGATCTTAATTTGTGCAATTCACTTCTAATTGTGTCGATTAACTTCTTATACTTTAAGACGTGTTGATGTAACCATTTCGTCTATCTTTTATGTAATTAAAGTGAAAATAGTCTATTTATATAAGGCTATATGGACTCTTTACGTCACTTAATTTAACAACAAATAAATTGAAGAGACAAATTGACAATTGAGCTATTAAGCTGCAGGGTTTATCCATAAAGTTACACCCAACTTTAATGAAGCTTGGTCCTTTACATGCATGTTGGGCAGAGCTTAATAAGTTGCTGTTTCTGTTTTTTTGGGGTAAAATACAATGACCTCCCTTGAATTTTGTCTTTAATACATAAAATATCCCTGATATTTAAAAAATTATAATGACCTCCCCTGTAGTTTGAAACTTATAATAATTTTTTTCTAAAATACACTGACCATCCCTGATGTTTCGAGTTAATACACAAAGCACCCCTTAAATACACTGACCACCCCAAGGGTGCTTTGTGTATTAACCCAGAACCTCAGGGGTGGTCAGTATAATTTATCAAATATCAGGGGATATCTGTATTAAATGCAAACCTCAGGGGTGGTCAGTGTATTTCACCCTCTTTTTTTATTTTAAAAGTTGTGCTAAAATGTTTGTCACACATTCTGCTTAGGGACCAAAAATAATCTATAATAGTTGAAAAATAGCTAATTTTTTGAACTTTATTTTAAAAAAAATTAATTTATATTTTTAAATTAGTAATTCTAACGTAAGTTTAGCTATACCAAAACCCTTACATATCTATTTCTAGTTATGAAGAAGGGAGGAGTGAGAGTGCTCTGACTTTGACCAAATGATGCACCTGTTGCTGTGGGTTCAAAGACTGAACAACTTGTGAAAAAGGAAATAAGATGATCAACAGTGGAAAAGCAAAACAGTGGCAACAATTTAATTTGTTGAGTGGGGATTTAAAATTGGGTGAAATACATTGACCACTCCTAAAGTTCAGAACTAATACACAAAGTACTCTTAACATTTAAAAAATAACAATAACTTCTCTTGAATTTTGAAACTTGTAACAGATTCTCTTATTTTACACTAACCACCCATGAGGTTCCGAATTAATACACAAAATACCCTTACTATTTGTCCACTATTCATTTATGATATGAAGGGTGCTTTGTGTATTAATTTAGAACTTAAGGGGTGGTTAGTGTATAATGGGAGAAATATGTTACAAGTTTCAAATCTCAGGGGAGGTTACTGTCATTTCTCAAACATCAGGGATGCTTTGTGTATTAACTCTGAACCTCAGGGATAGTCAGTGTATTTTACCCTTTAAAATTTTGTGTTTGGGATGTAAACCGTTTTCACAACCACAGCCTTACATTGAATCAAGAAAAAGAAAAAGAAGACATTACATTGCGTGCTTTGCATTGATTCCCATCTCACCATATGCTTGCACTAGCCACTAGCTATACCTTTCTTTTGCCTCTCTCTCTCTCTCTCTCTCTCTATATATATATATATATATATATATATATATATATCAGAAAGCAGGAAGCAAAGGAAAGAAAAGAAGCCCTAGAAAGCAACACATCATAGCAGAAAACTTTTTTTTAGATGGGTCATAAATGAAGAGAGAATTTGATGTAACTTTATATAGTAAATATAAGGGTAAATTTTTATTACTGGTGCATGTAGTTTGACTAAAATTTTATTTTATTTTAATCACTACAATTTTAAATTGAATCTGGTTCTAATGTAGTTGTCAATTAATATACGTTACGAATTTGAATGGAAAGTGAGTGCGTGAAGTTAATATGATTATTTTAAGAAGTTAATTTTACTATCATTGATTCCTAAAAATGGCTATGTGAGTTTCACTTGCTTTTTTTTTTGGTCCAAATTGTTAACGGAAATATTGACGATAGGACTACACTAGAACTAGATTAAAAAATAGGGTACTAATTTTACATTGGTTAAATTACAGGACCAATGGTGAAATTTACCCTAATCATGAAAAAATATAGAGTGTCTTTAGTAAAAAGAGGGGTGCTAACATAATGACCATCCCTAATATCTCCATGGCATGCAACTTCACCGTACACTTCTTTTCTTATAATGCACGTAAGCTTATGAATGATCAAACTAGGAAACTTCCTCTGTTATGGTTTATGGAGTATTCTCTTTACTCTTTAGGAGACAGCGCAGTGCACTAATTACAATCAGAGAGAGAGAGAGAGAGAGAGAGAGAGAGAGAGAGAGACTTCTGGTAACAAAGGATGGGAAAGGCAGGTTTGGGTTAAGTTCGACTAAATTTCACCATTATTCTTTGTAGTTTGGCCAACACTTCGCCTTGGTTTATATAGTTCCAATTTGAACAATTAGATGGTTAGGGATGATTGAGAGGTCTAATTTAAAATTAATTGGTAATAAGTAAAGTAATTTTTAGATGGTATATGTTAAATTTAAGTGGTTTAAATAAGCGATGTGGGACTAACACTTTTAACACTATCCCGCACGTGCAACCCGAATTTATGTGTAGGTGACAACAATAACGGAAACAACGATGACAACGAGAACGACTCAGGTAGACTTGAGCGTAAACTTGACCAATATGAAAGTCACACAAGACGTAACTTTAATACTAAGTTAAAGATAATTGTCTGTGTTCTGCAATATTGATTCGTACTAGGCCTTTCCAAAAAAAAAAAGAAAAGATAGAAAGAGAATAAAGGAATGATATTTACGTCTCAATCTCTTTTATAAATTCAAAATCTTCTTTGGATGTGGGAGTGTATATGGAGGGCCTTTTTTTAATGTTTTTTGCTATAACTAATCATTCCTGTGAGCTTTTGGTAAAGAAAGAAAATTCTAAGCCAAACATATATATGATTGTCGAATACCCACAATCCACCCGGGAAAAAAATAAATAAATAAGTTGAAGAAAATGTATCTTGATAGTGTTGTTCATCAAGTTATGGATTGTGAATTTAATAATGAGTATTTTGATAATTTTTACATATATATAATCTTAAGCTATAAATTATAGCAAAATGTATCTTTGTTGTAACTTGTATTCTTCATCTATGTTGTGGTAAAAATCTGGGAGAGCAACCAACAGTCAGAATTGCTCCTCGGCATCGGTGCTGGACCTCGGCTGAACTGGGGCGACTTGCACAGCAACGAGCAAAAGTAATCGGCCGGGGTGAGGCCGCTCAAAACCCCTCCGGCGTATGAATCAGACCAAGGCGACCAAAGAATAAGGCAGTATGAAGAGCACAATAAAAGTGTGTAATGCCTGTGTTGAGCGTACCTTTTTGGTTGTGGGGGAGCGATCTTTATATAGACGGGAGAACTGAGTCGTGTCAGTGTAGTATGGCGAATTTCTCGGAAGGATAAGCATGGGAGAATATCCCAATTCAATCTGGAGACTAATTAGGAGGCTGCC
>BRYE01000010.1:20098073-20100573 GCA_030159115.1 Actinidia arguta var. hypoleuca | reverse complement strand
TACTACAAAATAGAGAATAAATTAGAAAGTATAATAATTTTGAAAAACTGTTTCTAATTTGGGAGAAATGAAGGGAAAGAAATGAGTACTTTAGTTATTATTTTTTTGTCCCACTAAAAATTTGATCAAATAGGTAAAAAATATGCTCAACTTTAAAGTTTTTGATCATTGGATAAGAACTTACACATTTGAGAAGAATGAAGTGATATTTTAGAGAGAGAAAAAATAGTCTGAGGTAAAATCTCAGGAATTTGATTAATTCAAATGGATTTTAACCGTAAATAGTGAGAGATAATTTTAAAAATTCAAAAATATTTATGTCTTATATTATAGATTTGTCGAGCTTCACAACATAAACGATTTTGATCATATAATTAGACACTCAAGGTAGGCGTTGCACATCACCTACCTAGTTCCACATCAGTCTCGGTGTTTGACACCATGCTTGCTCAATAAATCTCGTGTTTGGATCATGAATTTGTGAAAAAATTTATCATAGAAAATTAAAGATGTGCTTGGTGGTTATTTCGAGAATCAAATATTGATGGCACTTTTTCAAAAATCGTTTGGTTGCCAAATTTCCTACTTGCTTTCAGGGATTTTTCTTTATTAAAGAGCCCCATTTATAAGAAAATTCCAAAAAAGTATTATTTTCGTTAAATAATTAACACAGCACAAATAAAGTTTTATGAAAATCATTCTCAAAATTGGTCTTTTTGAAATAAGAATATAGTTCGAATGTGTTGTCAATTTATACAAAATTTTGTTCCGACTTTAATCGGACTATGCTAATAAACGATTTTTAAAACAAATGAATCTCAACTACTTTCCAAAAACATGAAGTTCGGAATAGATCAGATCCACAACACTAGCACATTTAGGGGTCGTTTGGCTGGCGGATAGTATTAGGGGGATAATTTTTAAAGGGGAATAATTTTTAGAGGGGAATAACTTTTGGAGAGGGATAATTTTTAAATTTGATTGGATACTTTTTAGAATGAGTGGATAAAGGTGTGGGATAAGGAATAAAATATATATAAAGAAACAAAATATAAAATATCTAGATATTAAAAATATATATTTTGTTTCTATATATATATATAAAAATAAAAATATACATTTTGTTTCTCTCTTTATATTTTTTTTCTTTTCCCCCACTCCCTTATCTCCTCGGATAACTTTTAGTTAGGGTAAAAGCCATCCAAAAATTATCCACCTACCGGGGAAAAAATTATCCGGGGGGAAAAGTTATTCACCCCTCAAAAATCATCCAAACGCTGGATAGCAAAAGTTATCCGGAAGAAAAATTATCCCCCCTCCCTATCCCCTTGCCAAACAGCTCCTTAGGTGGAAGACAACATTGCCAGCTAAAAATCTAAAAGGATCTTCAGATTCATTGAACCTTGAATTAAATAACTTCCACCATAGAACAAAGGTATTTGGATTAAGGATCTGGAAGGAAAAAAATTAAGAAAAAAATTAATACATTCAAAAGTTGTCTATTGAATTCTTTAATTTTTTTAATTTTTTTTTCTATTTTTTTTTTCACCACAAAATCCTAAATCCAAACACAGTCTTAGTCGAGGCAAAGGTCTAGACACCCTGCAAAATAAAAATAAAAATAAAAATAAAAATGCAAAAATAAAACTAAAATCGTATTCAAATCGGATTAAATTAAATATCTAAACAAGAGGCTTGTTAGAACACCACCCACAAAACTGTAAACCCTTTAGTGGCCATGACTGTTGAGTGGGCTGGGCAGGGTCCGGAGGAACTCATTCGCCAACATCTCCCCGAGTCGAACCTCGGCTCCGGTACTTAGGTGCAGGTGGTCCGGTTCAAGCTCGAGCCCCTTGGCATCCACACAAGTCACTTTGTCCAGGTTCAGATCCAACTGAGCTGCTCTCACTTTCTCAATAAAAGGTCCTTGCCCTGATGCCAATGCCACCTACCCACAAACACCCCATCAAACTACCATTCAAATCATTTCTTTCTTTTATTTTTTATCTTTCCAAATTTGACATATGTGAAGAAACGTTCCATTATTAAACTACATTTTGAAAAATCCGAACAATCTATTAGAGTTCAAGTGTACCTGAATTATTGGTATTGAAGGAATATGAAGATCGGCACGCAAATCTAGGAAGAATTTCCGAAGTCGACCCTTGTATAAGTCGGCATCTTCTGAATTTACCGTGTCGCTCTCACCTTGATACCACAGGACGGCTCGGATGATCCCACCGCCCCGCAGGGCGGCGCTAGCCCGTCTCACGAGCTGGTTGTAAAGGTCAGTCCCGCGGGCCCACTGGCTTATCTTAGTCCCTCTAGTCGCTCCAACGGCGCAAGGAACCAAGCCAATCGGTCCAAATCTCGAGTCCTTTGCCAACACCGAATTGGCAAAGGCCAGCCCAGGCCCAACCCCGCAAGTGGCGTACACGTCTATGTCCTTGTGGAGGGGCTCGACCGCCTTGACCCACGCGAGCTCCGCGCTGAGCCGGAG
>BRYE01000010.1:20070573-20085573 GCA_030159115.1 Actinidia arguta var. hypoleuca | reverse complement strand
ATCCTAGAGTCCTTCATCGCGCCTCCACTTGATCAGAATCCATCTCCGTGAGGATTCCGCCTCTACGAGAAAACAGTATCCATCAAGGCTTCTATGATTGCGGGCTGCTGTCCATATGATATTCTCCTATTATTTCTCATGTATCTCACGGATATACATCCCAAACAGAGCTGCCCATAAATCTCTCTTGATTATCCTCACACAAATCTCCAGCTTCCACCTATATAAAGGCCGCTCCCCCATTACGAAAATGTACGCTCAATAGTTAATATTTAACCCTCATATATTTTCATAAAGCTCTGCTATTATATTTTGCTTACCTTATATTCGCCTTGGTATGATCTCCACACAGAGGGATTTTTGAGCGGCCCCACTCCGACCGATCACGTTTGTTCAAATTTTGTGCAGGTCGTGCCGAGTTGTTGTTGAGGTCCAGAGCCGATGTGAAAGGAGCAATTATGACTGTCGGTTGCTCACCTCAGTTTTCTACCACAACAGTTTGGCGCCATTTATGGGAACGACATTTCTCAATTTTCTATGTAATTGTATTAAACTTCTCTTTGAGGTCTATAATAAAGTCCAAGTTGGGGAATGAGTTATTTTGGTTCCTTGGTATTCGATATTTTTCTTTGATTTTAGTGATTTTTTTCGTCGTTTCATTAAAAAATTATATTTTTTTTGTTTCTCTCAACGAGGGAAGTCCGAAAATATAAAAAATTCATCTAATTTAAAAAAAAATCACTAAAAATAAAAAAAATTATTTTTAATTATTTTTATATTTTTGGACTCCTTTAATCGAGAAGAATTGAAAAGGTATAACATTTTAATTAAATAACAAAAAAATACAAAAAAAATCAAAAATTAAAGAACCTAAAATTTTAAAAGAAAACTCATACTCCAAACTCGACCCAAGAATAATTTGAATCGTAAAAATGGGATCTATAATATTTGGATTGCATGTATTCTAAAAAAAAAATAAGTAGTGAGATTTGGGGCAGTCTCATAAAGTGAGACCGGCACGCGGAGGTGAAGCATAGGCCGTTAGAATTAGCCGTTTCAGGAGAGAAATTACAGCCTGTAGCCAGTACTCACACACCAAACCCCCCTTTTACGTTCACGATTTCATCCACAAAATTCTGGTCGTATGATTTGTCGTTTCGTCCCCAAATTAATTAATTTGGCCGTAAATTCCACTATTGGTCCCTGTAGTTCAATCAAAGCGAAAACAGTTTCTAGTTAAATAGTAATTAGGATCTATCTTATTCAATGTGGTTCAAATGTAATTTTCTGTTAATATTTGTTAAGAATTTTGACTGGTAGTAAACCTCACGCAAACGACATGGATTATTGGTGTTAAATTGCTCTCTAAATATGTTTATGTGAGTTTATCGTGTTTACTTTTTCACCCAAATTATTAATTTGTATTGACGTCAGGGGATTGCATATGAATTAAATTCAGATAACATATTAGTACGAAATGAGTCTCTGCTTTGTATAAGTTTTTTTATGTGTTTTTTGAAAATTTTAGCCAAGATTTTTTTCTTTTTTTGCATTGTTTGGGATAAGTTTTTTTGTTGGCCAGTTAAATTTTTTGTAAGTTTTATTTATTGTGTTTGAGGTAGATTTACCAAAAAAATAACTAGTTTTTTTAGATATCCCAAATAACAAACTTGATTTTTTTGTTCCCCTTAAACTAAACAAATCAAAAGTGAAAAAATTTGATATTTTTTTATCTATCCCAAATATGTTTTGACAGTGTATGAGGCAACTTCAACTTCTTCTTATAAGTCAAAAATAATCAACTCTAAGATAAGTTCAGTTATGATAACACATATTATTTTAAAAAAAATTGGGGATGGTTGTTAAAGAGAAAAAAATATACTAAAAAATGTATAAAAAGCGTGAAAGTTTATTAAAAAAATATTATTTTTTGTCTTTTTGTGCTTCTTAACTATTGGGTGGTTGTTAGCGTGACTGTTGTTTAAATTGGAACTATAGGGGTCAAAGTAAAACTCTGGTCAAACTACAGGACATTAGTAAAGATTTACCCATTCATTCTAGAAAATCAATTACGGAATGCTGTCCAGGCTGTCCAGGTCAATGTCCATCCGCTGTTAACGTCCTACTTTTCAATTATCCCAACCGTTACAAATTTGAAATTTTTCAAAGCTTTCGCGATAGGCTCCCATCAACTTCCAAAAACGATTGGTGATAGTCTTAGAATAACAACAGAGACTGATTTCATTTGATTTGATTTGATTGGGAACTCCACTTTTGTTAATTGGGATTGGATTTTCACCATTTCACATCAGTGGACCCCACACGTTTTGTTTTAGGACAAAATCCAAAAATAGAGAGAGAGAGAGAGTTTTTAAAATACGGTGAAATTATTAAATTAGTTTTAACCATTTTAAGTTATTTTTATATTGGAAAATGCTATGAATACACCCAATTTGCACTCTAATTGCACCCCATGATGAGGTGTCAACACTCCATTGGGGTGTCATTGAGGTGGATCCCATTGGCACCCCAATAGAGTGTTGACACCTCACCATAGAGTGCAATTGGGGTGCTAATATGGGGTACTTATAGCATTACTTTTTTATATTAGATTGAAATTATTTTGAATTTTTTTAACCAATTATATCATTAAATTATTTAATTTTTTTTTAAAAACAATACATTTTATATACAAAATTGACAATGTATACGCTCATAGGATGGTCCCACAAAGTTATAGATCCTACCACATAAAATTTTTTTCCTTGATGGGTTGGGAATTGTTTCAAAGGAATTCTTAATAGTTAAAGTTGATGATTTCAAATTCTCAGTGAAATTGCTTATTTCTTCGACAAATTTGTGTATAATTTAACGAGCTAAATCGTTTGTCTTTTAGTTATCATTGTAATAACGATAAGTGACAAAAATTATAATGATTGAATTTTATGAACTATCATATTAATACATCTTTATTTGAACAATTTATTTTATTTCATAACGAAACGTTCATATTTTTAATTTTTTTAAAATAAGCTTACTAATACATAATCATTCTAAGTTTTGCAATAATTTTTTATTGCAACGGTATCTAAAAGACAAATCGTTTTGATAGTCAAAATATACACGTATTTGTCCAAAAAATAGTTAACTTTAAGATGAAGTTGAGATTACCACCTTTAGTAAATCTGAATTCGTTCAAAACTCGGCAAATTCTCAAATAACTTGTGATATTAATTCGATATAGAGCCCTTGTTTGCAAAATTTATGGGTCCACAATCTTGTCTTTGCGATTATAAAAAAGAAATGCTACGGGCAAAGAATTATATTACTGAAAATTAGTAAAAAAATTTAAATTTATTGATGAGATTTTTATTGAGTGTGTCTCCGTTAAGATTGAATCTACGCTTTCCATGATTATTTTTGTATGGCAAGCTGTAGAGAATCTATTCCATTTTAAAATAGTAATCCCGAGTTTTCGAATTATTTTAGTCCCAACTTGATGTGACGCGTGTCCGTTTGACAGCTGTATACGAGTAACCGCCTTGCCGATCAAGTATCAACTTCTAACGGCTCATAACCAGTCACTCCCACCGGCTCAGCCGGTCATCCCTATCCTCCTTTTCTTCCTCCTCTCTGTATATATATGTACACTCTCTCCCTCTCTCTCTCTCGTTCAGAGCAAAAGAGGCTCCCCGCCTCTCCACAACCAAATAAAAAACCCAAATTCTCCGATCTTGAAGCAGACATTGTATTTATCTATGGCGACGCCGAGGAAGGATGCGGGTCGGGTCAAGGGCCCGTGGAGCCCGGAAGAGGACGAGCTGTTGCAGAGCCTGGTGGAGCAGCACGGGCCGAGGAACTGGGCGCTGATCGGTAAATCGGTGCCGGGTAGGTCGGGGAAGTCGTGCCGGCTGCGATGGTGCAACCAGCTGTCGCCAGTGGTGGAGCACCGTCCCTTCACGGCGGAGGAGGACAAGATGATCATCCGGGCCCACGCTAAGTTTGGCAACAAGTGGGCCACCATCTCCCGACTCCTCGCCGGCCGCACAGACAACGCTGTCAAGAACCACTGGAACTCTACCCTCAAGCGGAAATGGGGCTCCATGTCCGGCGTCGACTTCGATTTCGTCGGCGGAGATGAGCCCCCACAGCCTCTGAAGAGATCGGCGAGCGTCGGGACGGGCATAGTTGTGTCGGGTCTTCATCTCAACCCAAATAGCCCATCCGGATCCGATTTGAGCGATTCGGGCCTTTCTGGTCTCCCTTCCTATGCACCCATATCCGATCCGGTTACATCTCTCAGCCTGTCATTGCCCGGATCCTATTCGGTCGAGAACTCGGGTCATGTGATCGGATCCAATCCAATTGCTGCCCCGATCCAGGCATTTCCGCCACCGCCAAACATGGAGAAGCAGTTTTTCAGTCAAGAGTTTTTGGCTGCGATGCAGGGGATGATCAGAGAAGAAGTGAGGAATTACATGTCTGGTCTTGGGCGTAATGGGTTTTGCTCAGAAGCTCAAGCAATTGGCAATTCTGTGGTGAAGCGTATTGGCATTCGTCCAATCGAGTCGTGAATTCGTGTGAGTTGATTTGTCGTACCGGCGATGAGAATTGAGATGATTCCAACACCGAAACAGCTGACTGAGGAGCGAAACCAACGATCTTCGTCTTCAACATCCCAACTTTTTATATATACAGAAATAATTTTGGGAGAGAGAGAGAGATGAAGTTATGAAAAACAATTCAAGTGGATGTTGAATATAAAATGCAGGGAAACAGTGGTGAAAATGGATTTCTTCTCTATCTATGAGCTAGATGTTTTGGTTTAAGATTTTTTTTTTATTTAGCAAATTTTATTCATCCAACATTTTTGTTTAGAATAAAGTTTTAGTGGGTGTTTGTTAATTTAAAATTCAATAATCAGCTTAATTTAGACGTGAAAAATAAAAAATAAATTAAAATTTTATATTATCAGATTATTATAATTCAGAAATTATGTATTAAAATAAATAATAAATAAAAAAATTAATAGTGGGTTGGGCCAAGCGTTTAACACTATATTTTTAAGACATAATTTATCTTGTCGCTTGGTTTTTATGGCTGATCAGCGTCTGTCTCTCATGATGTAATGATCATAGAAATTAGAACGACTTTTGTGTGGTCGGCGAATCAATTAACTTTGTTGCTCTCTCACTAAGAATTTAATGGCGAACTAACTAACTTTGTTGCTCTCTCTCAAAGACTCAATTGAAGTATACCAAAAAAATTCTATTTTGGTCTCACTATGAACTCTCAGGCCTCGTTTGTTTGCCCGGACTAAATGAGACTGGACTGCACTCGTTGTCCAGTCCCGCGTTTGTTTACAAAAAATAATTCCGGACAAATAGTCCGATCGGACAAATAATCCCACATATGGAGGATTATGTTGTTCCGGGTTGAAGGGTGTGACTAATAGTCCCGGACTAAGTCTATAGATAAAAATACTTTTTTGCCCTCGTTAGTCCAAATAGTCCGGGAACTATTAGTCCGGAGACTATTAATCCAGTTCGAAAAACAAACGAGGCCTCAAATTTCTATGTAACGGACTCTTAAATTTTTATGTAATGAACTTGCAAGAGGGGTTGAGAATTATAAGTTTTCAAGCTGCAACTAAAAAGCCTCGAAATTACCCCACCATTGAACTATTGTAACAACCCTATTAAACGCTGCTATTACCAGTACCAAAATGTTAGGACCTTTAAGTAATAGAAATAAAATTAGGAGGGATAAAAAGTAATTATCCAGCACTTAAATTACTCAGTACACCCCTCGCGTAGCCTGTGCGTGAAAGCTAGGGTCCAATGTAGTTCAAAATTACTTTGTCCATAACTCCCTCTTTTAAAATATTGGTCCTTCAATGATGCATCTTATTAGTGTTAATTTGACATATATAAACACTTATAAAAAAAATTCAACCAAACGATATGGAACTTTTCATCTTTACTCATATTTTTTTATATCAATAGTAACACTTTGATGAACAATTTCTTATTCACATTTTTTATTCATTTTGAGCAAATTAATACACTAAGGCTATCTAGTCGCAGAGAAGAACCAATTTCACATATGATTAAACTATTTTAATAACCGAGACATATCCAAAAATTTATTCCAAATCAGCTCAAACTTAATTTTTTTTTCAACAGTGTTTAGTTTGCGACTTTAGGTAGATATTTAAAACTTTTTAATACTTTTTTTCGTCATTTGTGAATTTTTTTTTCTTATAATTTTTTAGTGTTTTCTTTCATATTTTCTGATTTTTCATGAAGTTGTCTTGAGTTGTAACCAGAAATATAAGAGAAAATGTAAATATTTAAAAAAATCAGATATAATGTGAAATCCTTGCCTTTCATTTTTTTGGCTGATTTATTTTATTTATCTAAATACGGTCTTATTTTTTTTTTAATTTTCTGGTTTGAACTATTGGGTGGAATCCAGATGTCCACAGATAGGACACTGCTTTCTTATTTTCTTATTTATTTCTCCCACAGGGTTGGTTGTGACAACTTTCAATTTTGTTTTAGAGCGAGAAACATAATGCCAGTTGGGGGGTTTTGGAAACTACTTTTCACAGATTTGGAACCCAAAAGAGCAACATTATTGGAGAAATTACGGTTTTTTTTTATAAAGGAAAAATTACACTGACCTCACTGAGGTTTGATTTTAATACAGATTCTTCCCCAACCTTTGGGAGATTACACTGACCTCCCCTATAAGAGTTGGTCACCTAGATGTAGTGACAAAATTACTTAAATACCCTTATGTGTTATGTTAAATGACTTATTTATCCTTCTTACAAAAAAGCTCTCTCTCTCTCTCTCTCACACACACACACAAAAAAAAAAAAAAAAAAAAGAAAGAAATTAAGCCAAATTTTTATTTTTTTAATTTGGATTTAATTTTTCAAAATTAAACAAAAGATAACTTCAAGAGAGGAGATGCCGAGATGGTGGTGGTGGTGGTGGTGGTGGTGGATGCAAGAGGAGAGGAGAGGAGAGGAGAGAGGGGGGTAAATTTGATTTTTAATAAAATTTTGTTATTGACATCATCCAAATAGAGAGAAATTGAAATATAAACCTTAAGGAAGATTAGTATAATTTCTAAAAAATGAGGAATTTGTATTAAAAATAAACCTGAGGGGCGAGGTCATTGTAATTTTTCCTAAAAAAATGTACAACTTTATTAATGTTGAGGCCCAATTTGGGTTATTCATATCTTTAGCTTTTTTAAATTCTATGGTTTCTAGTTTTTTTTTGTTTTTAGTAAAATTTTTTCGTCGTCTGATTAAAATTTTATATTTTTTCGATTTTTCTTGACGAAAGAAGTTCGAAGATGTAAATTTTTTTACTTGATTTGAAAAAAAAAGTTAACTAAAAGATTTTTTTTTGTATAAAAGTGAGTTTTTTTCATCTTTAGTGAATTTTTTTTCGAAATAAATGATTTTTTTTTTATATTTTTCGAACTATTCTTATCCCGAAAAATTGAAAAAGTATAAAATTCACACACAAAAAAACTCAAAAATCAACGGACAACGAAAAACAAAAAACCCACCTGGGCAGTCTTTGTAGGGAAACTTATTTGACGTGACAATTTCACCATTTTTTCTCTTTCTTTCTTGTTTACTCGCATCTCTTTCTTGTTTACTCGCATCAAAATATTTAGAGAGAGATTCATGAAATAAAAGTACGGAACAAAGTTAAATCTGAGCCGCTGAATTCACAGCCATAGAGATTTGGTGTTTTGATAATAGACTCTTACACATCCATTTCCCTCAGCACTTGGCCCTTTTCGGTTCTTACGGCTTCAATGTTCAAATACAATGCACTTGCACCCAAATTCTATGTTAACTAAATATGCTTAATTAGATACGTTTTGATGCTATTTTTGTTTTTCTTTTAGTGTATAAAAATTCATATTTGAATCCACATTTCCTTTTTT
This sequence comes from Actinidia arguta var. hypoleuca, assembly GCA_030159115.1. Lineage (NCBI taxonomy): Eukaryota > Viridiplantae > Streptophyta > Magnoliopsida > Ericales > Actinidiaceae > Actinidia > Actinidia arguta. The sequence continues at coordinate 20,077,596 of BRYE01000010.1, read as the reverse complement.
CAGGTTTTTGTTTGTATATACGTTCGAAATCCTTAAGTTAAAATCGTGGCTCATCCGGATCATTCACATATACGTATGGATTATAGAAGCTTCCAGTTTCCATAAACATCAACTTGAAGTCAGAGACTAAACAAATGTTGAAAACGAAAACAGAACTTGTTTCCATGGTGAAAAAAGAACAAAACAAAACAAAACTTGTTGCTCTTATTTTGCATACAGCTTCAGAAGACGAACTGGGTCTTACTGAACCCAACATGTATTCTAAATAATAATTGAATAACTAAGGGACTGCTTGGGATAGTTTCCATTGGAGTTGGATTAATTTCGTCTTTAGTGATTATCTCTTTTTATCTTTATGTCAAAATTCTATATTTTTTCTGTTTGTCGTTCATAGACGAATTGAAAAACTAAATAAAATAAATTTACAATAATCCAAATTATTCTAAATAGAATTTTGACCAAAATATGGCATGTGTTCATTAAAAGCAAAATTAATTCAACAAGAATAGAAATTAACTCAAGCTGAGCTTTCGATGAGTCTTAGGTTAATGGACAAACTAGTTTCCTTCTCCAGGGCTTGGACCAGAGTCTTTGATTTCCTCAAATATAATATCCCCGTTGTGGATGAACTTGTGTCTTTTTTCTTCAAAGATTGGGCCTCCTGTTTTAATCGATCCATTATAGAAAACTTCAGATATAGAGGTACGAGGCTTAATATTATCGAGAGCACGAGCATTGCTAATGACAAATGACGAGCTCACAAGGACTAGAACTAGGGCATTGGTTAGACTCTTGAGACTTTGATCCATTTAGAGGTGGTAGTTAAAAATGAGCTTTGAGTTGTGATGTGCTCTTGATGTTTTGGTTAGCTTGGTATCCTATATTTATAGGGCATTGTTTGGATTGATTCCAATTCTCAAGGTTTGGAAGTTGTACATGTACATTACTGATTCATGACGATAGGGTGTGTATGGATTTATGAATGACGCATGTCATGGAATTCGAAGGGTTTATGCAAGTATAGAAGCTTTTTAGATGCTTCCAATTCTGGCTTGATGAATGCAAGTCATGGAATTCGAAGGGTTTATGCAAATATAGAAGTTTCAATTCTGGCTTTATCTAAAGATTTTAAATGGGATGAATTTGTATATATGGTTGAAATGTGCACAAAAGGGGACTTAGGTATCAAACTATCCTACTATTTCAATCGGGATAAATGTTTCATCTAAATTTGAAATGTATGGACCATATTCATTCTGAGTAATAATCGGTATAATATTAACTTTGAATCTGCCTCACTCACCAAACTTTCTTGGTATACGGAGCATTCATGTTCGACTACATGTATCTTAGGGATTGTGTCGGACTAGTCCGAAAACACTAGTCGGTAAAACCAAAAAAAAAAAGTGTGCAATATTTTCACCAATGCTTTCTTAATTTAAGAATTCTCAGAAACAAGTTTTGAAAACCGTTAACTAAATAAATATTTTGAAAATTATTCTGAAAAACTGATTCTGGAAAACGCATCCAAACAAAGATATTAATCAACCTTTCATTTTTGAACTTATACAAGTTATTTGTCGAATAAGATAGCATAGAAAATGCTGCACCAACTCAAAATGTAATTGGCTCCATAAACTTCACCCAAGTGGGCTAGCCCAATCAACACATTTGCTTCATTTTGAGAACTTATTGGGCTTTCCTTGATATTTCACTATGTATCAATAGGCCCTTCCATAAGCCCACACCATAGGCCCATAAACAAATATCCCACTATGATTGAGTAGGCCTATTCTATCTGTTGCTAGTAGGGCTGTTGTGTAAATATCCGATTCACCTTATAATCCGATCACATTCGATTCGGGTGTCGGACTATTCAATCGATCAATTCGACCGCCCAACTCGCCTAATTCGATAAAATATTACACTAAAATTCACCATTTTTATCCTACCCGTTCCTACCCTGACCAAATTTTACCTGATCCGTCCATCTATCGGATTGGAATTGGGCCCAAACTTCTCTGATTCGACCAATTTAATTTGGGTGTCGGGTTACCCAAACCCAACCCATGAACAGCCCTAGTTGCTGTTGGATCGAGTCCACTCATCACTGACTTTCCCAACATCCAAACACGAATTCGCGGAATCCCTATCTATCTATCAAGAAGCAAAAACGAACGAACAGTCATAAACCAAAATACCGATTCATTCATTCATACACACGTAGTTTTACAACAGCAGTACACAAATTAGGAAATGAAGAATCATAAATACACTCGGAACAGAAAATTAGACGCCCGAATCAAAGACAAACAAAGCTAAAATTAGGGATCATTCATCCATCAACGTCCTTTGCCTCGGTTACTGAAATTCATCGTCTCGTAGTAACGGATCGAGAGAAGCGACAGCGAGAGGTGAACCTCGTCCTTCCCCAACCGAGTCTTGGCTACGGCGGAGGAGGATTTCGCCGGAACCACCAGGGACGGCGGCGGAAGGCAAGGCCAGGTCGACGATGGGAGAGAAGAGGAGGAGGAGGAGGAAGAAGGCTTGGAGAGAGGCCAGAGGTAGAGAGAGTAGAGCCGGCGAAAGCCGCCGAAGGCGAGGACGACGGAGCGGAGCTTCTGTTCGCCGAAGATGACGTTGGCCCAGTGCTTGGTGCAGATCAGCTCCCAGAGTCGCTCGTCACGCGCCGTCGCGTGCCACTGCTTGCTCACGCACGCCGCCGTGGCTAGCGTCTGCGCGTCCGCGTGTTTCAACACCTCGTAGAGCAAGTTCTCGTCGGTTAGCACTACCGCCGATCCCTCCGGCGCCGCCGTGTCTCCTTCTCCCTCTTCTTCTGGCTTGATCATCTTCATCTTCTTGTCCGCCGTATCGCCAACGGCTTCCATCGATCGCTTCATAGAGAGAGAGAGAGAATCAATTACCAACAAAACCCTCTCAGATCACAAATTCCTTCACCATCTCTAACAAACCTCTCAGATCACAAATTCCTTCTCACTCCTCTCTCTCTCTCTCTCTGCGGTTGGAAGAGGGTACGGGTCTCCCAACAGCAGGACAAGATGAGAAATGAATGCGATTCGTTTTCTTTCAATTTAAATGACTATATTACCCTTGACTACCATCCGAATTTACTGTTGAACTTCGCTGTATTTTGGTGAAATATTGATTATATATCTTGGCTCGTGGCATCTTTTTGGTTACTTGTGTTTTGGCATTTTTCTTGTTTGGATACGGGATTGTCATCGGTGCATCGCTGTCCAGATGATAAGGCCATGTTTGGATTGTTGAGCATTTGGATTATGGATTGTGTTTTTTTTTAAATAAAAAACAAAATGGTTTCACACTCCACAACTAATTACGACAAAGTGAAATGATGAAAATACACCAAATAAGTTCCAGTTTGGGGTAATAATTTTCTGGGTTTTTTATTTTTTGTCTTTAGTTATTTTTTTATCGTTTGATCAAAGTTTTATATTTTTTTTGTTCTTCTTGACGAGAAGTTCGAAAATAAAAAAATTATCTAATTTAGAAAAAAAATCCCTAACGATGAAAAAAACTTTTTTTATCCCAAAAAAACAATTAAAATGGTATTTTTTTGTCTTTAGTATTTTTTCTTATATTTTCGGAAACTTCTTGCCAAGAAAAAATATAAAAATTTGATTAAACAACGAATAAAATTAACTAAAGATAAAAAAAACTCGTAAACTAAGTAGCTTAAAAATCTAGGATGAAATACACTGATCACCCTTGAAGTTTTATGTTAATACTCAAAATATCCCTGATATTTGAGAAATTTTAATGACTTTTCTTGAAGTTTGCATTTAATACAGATGTCCCCTAACGTTTGAGAAATTATATTGATCACTGTTGAGGTTCTGAGTTAATAAATAAAGCACTCATGGGGTGGTCAATGTATTTCAGGGGTGCTTTGTGTATTAACTCAAAACTTCAGAGGTAGTCAGTGTATTTTAGGAGAAATATATTACAAGTTTCAAGTTTCAAGGGAGATTATTATAATTTCTTAAACGTCAGGAGTACTTTGTGTATTAAAAACAAACATCAGGGGAGGTCATTGTATTTCACCAAAAAATCTAATACCCAGACATGACGTAAACAAAATAAAGAGTTAACATTGATTCGTTTGATTTTTATTATTTTATTAGATTTCTCAACAAAATTTAAGATCTAAATATTTCCTCCAAAATATAAACTTTGCAAATAGGTTTAAGCTTGATTTTTTTATTAAGCGAATTGATTTTAAACGAGTTCTGATAGAGTCAAGCTCGAATAGTTTGAATATTTTAAACATATTAACACATTAAGCCGATTAGTAGATTGTTCAAATTTGATTTGATAACTTAACATGCTTAAAAAATATATTGAAATTTGTTTCATTACTTTAATAAATTAATCTCAAACGAGCAGATTACGAGCCGAACTTGAATAACTTGACTTGTTTACCATCCCTAGTAATATGAGTTTGAATTTAGGGTTTCATTTGTTGACTACAATACATTATTTTGTTTTGTTTTGTTTATTAAATTGTTGGATTTGCAATTTCTGGGGTCAACAAAAAAGTAAGAATTGTTTTTTAAAAGTGAATAAATGTAAAAAAAGATAATTGATTGATTGGGACCAATCTGAAATTTTCTTCCTATTATTTGTCCAGATGCCAAGCGATTCTTCTGATGATTTTCTCATTAAAATGACAGGTTTTGGAACTATTCCACGCATAATGACTGGACACTATTTTTCTTATTTGTCTTTTTAAAATCGTATTTGGATTAAGAATTTATTGATTGAAAAGAAAAAAAGAGAAAGAGAGAGAAAAGCTAGACGATCTAAAAGTCTCGAAGTGTTGGATTTTTAAACGTTTATCATTTTCATTTAGAAGAAAAGGAAAAAGAAATGAAAAATAGAAAGTATCCAAGTTTTCAACTTGATACTCCACCTTTTCTATTTCTTTTTCATTTTCCCCACTTATTCCTTAAACCAAACAACAACGTGAATGATATGTTTGGATTTAAAAAATGGGAAGAAGACTGAGAGATTGGGGTAGGTGTTAGGCAGAACAAGGTGCTTGCTGCCCACGTAATATTGGGTTCAATAACGCTCCAATAGTTTAATCAGAACCGCTCAATTTACCAGTCTTGTTTAGTAGAGCACTGGTGAAAAATTAGATTGATTGAATATCGTCATACTGCAGTTAAATGATTGAACCAATATTTTTTTTTGAAAAATAAACAAAAGTATATATCGCAGAATAAATTATAAAATAAAAGCGTTCAGATCATGAGGCTATTAATTTCTGTTTTTTTCATAATTACTCTGTTTGGTGAGCTCAACAAAATAAACGATTCTACTCTACTCTATTCTTTTTTTTTTTGGTTGGGTGTAAAAAAAGGGATTTTTTAGATAATATGTATTTTTTTATTTTCCTAACCTAATAAAAAACAAGAAAAAATTAAATTCTTTCTATTTATGTTGTTTTCATATTTTTCCTTTTATTTATTTATTTATTTTTTGCCTAAAATCCAAAGAAAATATGAAATTATCTGAATATAAAACACAAGCTAAAAAACAAAGAAAACGATGGCCTACAAGACATCAATGGAACAGACAGCAAAAATATGACGGGTGATTTTTTGTCTTTGCCAGGCTTCTTAGATTCGGCCCAACTCTAGCCCATTTAAAGCCCCTTAATGGCCCAGTATTATCTTCGTCTGTGGTTTTTTGGGTCTAATTTAAAGCCCTTACTTTTGTTTGGGCAAACTAGATCCGTCAATGGAGTGGAGGTAAGTAACGATGGCAATTCCGCTCATACTCGATGGGCATGGATTTTATTTGATTTTTTATTTAATGGAGGCGGGTATGATAAGAGGGGCGAAATTAATTTGATTACCTCTATTCCCGAATACCAAACTCGACACGAATTCTACCTGATATATATATAAATATATAAACATCAATAGTGTTAAGATAATGAAGAATATGATATATAAAGTTGGTTGAATTGAAACATTTGATGTAGTAATATGTGATGTATGAACTAGATTGTGAATGGTTCAATATGTGATGTATTTAAAAAGTTTTCTATGAAGTAGGTTGAAATTTGATATATGAATATGTTAAATTTGTATTTGGAGAATTAAAATTTATTTTTTTAAAAAAAATTGGGTATTGAGTGTATCCGAATTACTATATACCTGTTTGATTTTGAGTTTGGTAGTCATATTCAATACCTGTCGAGTATTGATAATGAATATGGAGATTAAATTGAGTTTAAGGTATGAATATGAAGAAAGTTCCCTAAACCCCTTTTCATACTCGATCCATTTCCCAAGCATTTTCCAAGATTGGATAGACAACTATTACTTATTTTTCAATGAATAACGACAAATTATTATATTTTATGAACGTTGTTCTAATGGTTTAATTATTGTTTTTTTTTTCACAAAAAGTCAAATCAACGTGTTGTTCCCCCTTGATGAGATAGGTAGTGAGAAGATGTCTTGCAAAGTATTAACTATAGGTAAACCTAGGGGTAAATTTGGCATAACATTTAGAACACGGGAGTACCCCGTTTGAAGATTTGCTGTTGTACACTTCCAAATGAGAGATCAATGAGTCAATTCTCGTCAAAAGCAGGGATTTATTATTTCTATAGTTGATTAATTCTCACTATTATAAAGCTATTTCTTAGGCTTATTCTAGATTTAGCATATATGATTATTTGTGTTGATCGTAAATGTAATTCTAGATGCTTGAATATTATTTAACAATAAATAAACTTGCATTAAATCAAAGATTGTGTTCTGTGAGATTGCATGTTTCTCTGAGAGTTGGGAATTTTGAGTTTCTTTTTATCCAATTATTAATTTAATTTCACTGCAAGAATAATTCAACTTAAGCCTACCATTTCTTTCTTTGACTAGTGTGAGAATTCAAGAGCATGTCCTTAGTCTTTGGGAACCGTAGGAAAAAAAATAAATCAAATTTCACATGTTTGTTGTGCACATTCAA
>BRYE01000010.1:20058073-20063073 GCA_030159115.1 Actinidia arguta var. hypoleuca | reverse complement strand
ACTCGGTTGGTTGTCCAAAAAAAAATAGATTCTGTTGGTTAATAACTTACTAGTCTTGCTGCTCTCTTTTCCTTTTTTTGGGGGGGGGGTTTGTTCCAGGTGGACTCGGGCCAAGTATTTACTGGACAGTCCACTTTCGGACAGAAATTCGGGTTTGGGATACCTAAGCCCAAGTTAAGCCCATAACAATTGGGCGGGTTCGGGCCTAAATCAGGCCACTGACGGGCTTCTGGTGGGCTTCAGGCCTCGGGTTTTTTTTTTACACCCTTAAATGTTCCAAATGCTTTACAGTGTTCCTAAAAAAATTTTCTACCTTGCTATTTTATTGTACATCACCAATCATTCAACATGTTCCATAACTTTTTGAACTACATTTTAAACCCGAGACCTAAAGTTACCACCTATAAGTAGAAACAGGTACAGCACAATCAAAACACTAACAATGACAAGTATGGTGGCTCATATAACCAGAAGTCACAAGAGAAGTCATTTCTGCAAAAATAAATAAATAAATCAATACAGAATTAGATGATTCAAGTTGGTCTCCATCAAAGACGCAGTGCTGTCAAACTTCTTATACAACTGTTGCTTTCGCTTTGTGAATACGAGACATGTTATTTGCACATGTTCAATCTAACAAAATTGTCTAAAAATCAAACCTCTGGTTAAACAGTCTAAATAGCCTGCGAATTATGTTATTGACTACTGCTCTGATCTTGTTGGTCTTTGAAGATTTTGTTTCTTGCAGCTTTGGGACAATCAGGCATGTCAAATATAGTTACGGAGCAACTTTCAGACAAACTTTTTTCTTTCTTTCTGGACATCCCTTAATCCCAAAAGTACCTCATATTCAACCTCACCACCTCCCGACACCCACCCACTGCCATCCCTCTTCCACCATCACCCGCTAGTCAGCTCCCTTGCAGCTTTCGCCACCAACGGCCCTTTCCTATACCACCCAACCCCCATAGCCCCGCCTCTCATTCAAATGCCAGTTTCTAGACCCACAACACCATGGCCCCGCCCCGCCCCGCCCCTCAGGCCAACATCTCTCATATAAAGTTTGCGGCCACTTCAATTCGACGGGGACTAGATATATGTACTCGCGATTACATACAATTAGACTGCCACCGTATCACTTTAGCTTTTCCAATCAATACTTGACACGTCAATCGGTTCTGGCCTGCTTGTACCTCATTTTTCAAACAAAAATGTTTATAATGCACGGTCTTGTAGCGAGTCTGGGGATGAACACGGTTCAAAAGATGGCTTTTTTTCCCATAAAAACGCATGCAATATATATGTATATTGAATGGAACAGCTTTTATTATGCCAACGTTTTGTTTGGCTGCACCTTATTGGTATTGATATTGGCATTGTTGAAATTGTAGAGAGAGAGAATTTATGTGTATTGTATTGAATGAATAATAATACATACAAGTCCTATTTATATAGAGAAAAATCAAAAAAGAATAGATTTGTATAAGAAAATAACAATAAAGCAGTGTATCAATCAAACAGATATTCAGAATATATTCTGATATATATTGCTCAATTAGGTATGCAATATATATCAGAATATATTCTAAATATATACAGATTATATTATAAAGATATTCTAACATCCACTCAAACTCAAGGTCAACTAAAAACCAACTTGAGTTTGGATAAAAGGTCTCGAAAGCGGCTTGTCGGATGAGTCTTGATAAATAGATCAACCGGTTGATTAACAGAGCGAACTGGGACCATATGCAAAATACTATGAAGTAGGTGATGGCGGGGATAAAAAGGCAGTCGATCTCGATGTGTTTGGTTCTTTCATGAAAGACATCATTGTGAGCAATTTGAATAGCATTGTGGTTATCAGATTCACAATGGAGAGGAACATATAGAGAATCTATGCCTAAGTCTTGGAGAAGCCAGCGAAGACAAAGTAACTTGGATGTCGCGTCTATTATGGCACGATGTTCAGCTTCTGTACTGGATCGAGCAACAACTGTTTGTTTCTTACTACGCCATGAGATCAAAAAATCCCCAAGAAAAAAACAACAGCCAATAGTGGAGCGACGATTAGTGGGATCGCTTGCCCAATCAGCATCAGAATAGTGGAGAGTCAGAGTGGATTGTGACGAAAACTAAAGTACGTGAAAAATGGTACCTTTGACATAATGTAAAATCAATAGAATTGCAGCATAATGAGTGGACTGAAAAGCAAACATGAACTGATTAACAATATGCATAGCATGAGAGACATCTGATTGCGTAACAGTAAGATAAATTAGGATGGCAACAAGATGGTAGTAGAGAGTATGATCAGAAAGTGGTTCACCATTAGTAGTATTAAGACGAACATTATTTTCTAATAGAGTATCAACAGTCTTGTTGTCAGTAAGTCCGGCATGAGACAAGAGATCAAATGCATATTTGGTTTGAGAAAGATAATATCCATTAGAAGTAGAGAAAACCTCAATGCCTAAGAAATAGGTTAGAGTGCCCAAATTCTTCATTTCAAACTACTGACTGAGAAATGTTTTGAGGTTGTCAATGCCATTCAGATCATCACCAGTAATAATCATGTCATCAACATATAGTAGAAGAAGAACAGTGTCCTGAGTAGACTTCTTAATAAAGAGTACCGAATCATAAGAGCTAGAAGAGAAATCAAGCTGAGAAATTGTGGAACTAAATTTGAAAAACCAGGCTCGAGTGGTTTGCTCAAGTCCATACAGAGCACGACGTAGACGACAGACCTTATGAGGAGGGGGATCATAGCCAGGACGAGGAGTCATATATAATTCCTCTTGCAAATCACTATTGAGAAAAATATTTTTCACATCCATTTGAAAGAGACTCCATCCATGAACTGCATCAATAACAATAAGGGTACGAACAAAGGTAAGGCTAGCAACAGGAGCAAAAGTCTCCTCATAATCAATCCCATAGTTTTGAGTAAAATCACAAGCAACCAAACGTGCTTTGTACCGTTCAACAGTGCCATCAGCCCGAGTCTTAATTTTGTACACCCATTTGCATCCCACTGTTGTTTTTTCAGACGGTATGTCAACCATATCCCACATGTGAGTTTTATCAAGAGCATCTAATTCATCTTTCATTGTTTTCTGCCGATCAAGATTAAAGAAGGCCTCACAAAAATTGTGAGGCTCCTGCAAAGTAAAAAGAGCAAAATAACAATGATAATCACGAAGATAAGAGGGTACAGTTCTTACTCTGGTGGAACAACGAGTAGGATGACTAGAAACGAATGGTGGAGCTACTAGCGGGGAGACATTGGGAACGCCCATGTTGCGAGATGATGATAGAGAACCTATAGAGGGATCAGTAAAAAGAGAGCGTCCAAAATCAGATGGTATAGGTGTTTTTGAGATATCCAAAAGCTTAACATCTTTTTAAAATTCAACATGTCAAGAAATGCGAAGGCATTTAGAGATAGGATCATAATAACAATATCTCTTATGTTCAATCCTATAACCCAAGAAACAGCAAAGTCGAGAACGAGGTTCTAACTTAGTATGTTCATGAGGTTGAAGAAACACAAAGCATGCATATCCCAAAACGCGAAGAGTTGTATAATTAGAGAGAGTGTTATACAGCTGTTCGTAAGGTGATATGTTGTTGGTGACCATTAATGATGTGCAATTTATGGTGTAGACAACAGTAAAAGCAGCTTCTTCCCAAAATAATTCGGTGACAGAGACAGATAGAAGAAGGGCACATACAGTGTCCAAGATGTGCCAAAATTTGCACCCTGCACTACCATTTTGTTGAGCAGTACTAAGACATAATGAATGGGAAAGAGTGCCATTTTGTTTAAGAATGTTGAGAAAATCAATTTGTTTATATTCTTGAGCATTGTCAAAATAAAAAATTTTAATTTTGCGAGAAAATTGTATTTGAATCATTTTCTGAAACTCATCAAAGATACTAAGTAACTCAGATCTAATATGCATAAGATAAATTCATGTATATCGAGAATAATCATCAATAAAAATGACAATGAATCGAGAACCACACATAGTAGAGATGGGCGAGGGCCCCACAAATCAGAGTAAACAAGGTCAAAAGGAGAAGTGGCAAGAGAATAACTATTATGAAAAGGTAAATCATGTTGTTTCCTAGTCTGACAAGCAAGACAATAAAAATTTGTGTCGAGTTTAATAGAACCTAAGTAACCACGAGGTACTAATTTTTTATAATTTTGATAAGAAACATGACCTAAGCGAGAATGTCATAGGTTAAAAGAGACATGACTATTGGAACTTGAGGCAACGACAATAGATTGAGGAGAAACATTGAGATATTCTAACTTAAGCAAGCGACCCACTTTACGCCGGTCCCAATGATTTTTCTCATCTACAGATCTTGAATAAGACAACCAGAATTAAAAAAATATAAGTATAAACCAAATTCACATAGCTGACCAATAGATAATAAATTATGAAAAATAGTAAGAATAAGGTAAGCATGGTCGATAGTAAGATCAGGGGTAACAATAGTGCTAGTGTGAGTGGTAATCATAAGAGAGTCATTAACAATGTGAATATGATGCACAAAGAAAGTAAGATGTGTAATAGAGAATAAAGAGGCATCAGAAGTCACATGATTGCAATATGTTGTATAAAAAATGCAAGGTAAAGTACCTGAAGTGGTTGAGAGAGCATATGACTGAATATTAGTGCGTGATAAAACTTGGGTGACTATTGTCTTGACATCAGCAGCAGTAAAGTTGGATGAATAAGAGGAATTAAGAGATGGCCAAATTGAATTAGTGATAGCAGTAGTCTGGCAGTTATAGAAACCTCTACATCTGAGTTTGTGGCATGAGCGACCATCTTCATAGGAGTGAGTGTCACATCTACAAAAGCTGCAATATTTCTTTTGAGAGCCAGTGGTATGCAATGGTATAGTCTTAGAGCCAACTGGAGTGGACCAGACAGGCTGAGATTGTGGTGGTAGTGGTGTCCAAGAAGATGTGGCCAGAA
>BRYE01000010.1:20030573-20038073 GCA_030159115.1 Actinidia arguta var. hypoleuca | reverse complement strand
ACGTTGAAATCTACCACTGTACACTTCTCTGATGACGCATATGGTGGGATAGGCTGGCCCGTGGGACCTAACCATAGCGTTTCGTTTATAATGCAGTGAAGGTATGTGAGTTTTGCCTAATCCGCATCATCAAGTAGTCTTGATTGTTCAACATTGGCATTGATCTCATCCCTTGCCTTCTTCAGTACATGTGGATTTGATACAAAGAATGACCCTGCTGCTTCCACTGTCATTGCAGATGTTTCTGTTCCTGCTATCAGCATTGCCTGAACCCAAAAACATTAGAGAAATCTGAATTTTCTGTTTCCAAGTTATTAAACTAAAAATTTATTCACGCTGTGTTCGGATCTTGGATTTTCAGAGGAATTTTCAGAGGGAAACGAAAATACAGGATTTGCGAAACTAGTGACTCACCACTCTATATGTCGATGTATCAGTAGTTGATTGTGGTATCTTTTATTGCCGCTTTACTAGATCAGGATCAACTGACCACAAAGACGAATTTTCCGTTCTCTTGCTTCCTATTTGTCTAGTATGTTTTGAACAATACTGTATTTATCGTAGTATCAGACGTTGAAAAATTTGTCAATATATGTTGCAGGAAATTATTATGATCAGTACGGCGACATTTTATCCTTTTCCACGTAGTGAACTGCTATGATCCGGGTGGCAAATTATACGTCTTTTGCTTTCTGGGGGATCTTCATCTTCTTTAGAACAACTTGGCAAGAAGACCAAAATGCATCTTTTGAATTTGAGGTCAGTTTATGATGCTTTTGAATCCACTGGAAGATAAACTATATTCTGTTCAGTATTTTGCCCTATGTTGTTTGTTTTACAATATTTGCTAATTACAAGAGAAGTTGTGAAGCTTAGACATTTTACAATGACCTTGTCTGGTTTGGGAGCCAATCTGTTGAATAAACAAATTTTAGGAGAACTGAAAAGGAAACAGTGGGGGAAACATCACTTAGACAGACCTAGATAGGAAGGGATTGGATCATTGGACAGAGACACAAAATTTGCAAGAGTTCATGGAAAAGAGAATTTGCAAGTTTGGGGATAATCAAGAGCCGGAAGTGGTAAAGCAAACTATGCAGCATCTGTCTAGGGCGTCAATTTTGACCCAAACGCGTGAACTCGCCCCAGTTTATGACTTTGCTCAAAATGAGTTATGACCCATTTACGGTGGTGATTGGTGGTTAGGAGCGGTGGCGGCGGCGGCGATATATAATTGGGTTCATTGTGCCGGTTGGATTTGTTTTTAAATAAATGAGTTGTTTTGATTTGATTCATAAATCATATTCATGTTGCTAAATAGGTCATGAAAAATGCTATTAATATAAATATTTGTACAAACTCTTATATATACATTTTTGTCTTTAGTTAACTTTTTTAACTGTTTAATTAATTTTTTTTATTTTTTAAATTTATTTAAACGAGAAGGATATGAAAATATAAAAATATTTATCAATTTTTGTTTTTGGAAATAGTATGATTTTTTACTTTGATTGATGGAGGGAAGGAATAAAGAGTGTACGGAGCTTCTCCGGAATCATTAGTCCCATACTTTTAACAGCGGCTGTGTCTTGGGGCAGGCTGAGCAGAACCTCACGGGTTCTTGGAGACTCAACTTACAGGGAGGAACACGAGACCGTTGTTAATGGATGTGATTTCCGTACCCTTTTAACCATAAACAACCCCAAAACGTTACAAAATTATATTTTATTGTATACTCTATATTTTTCAGATTTAAATTTTATAATAAAATTTGCAAGTTGAAGTTAGTTTACTTTTCCCAGTCTCAAAATGCCAATCCGAAGAGAGAGAGAGAGAGAGAGAGTCTAGTATTTACTTAATAATATTTCAATTTACTTACACCCATAATAAAAAATATAAAAAATTTTGAATCTTCAAAATTATTTTCTATTGTCTATAATTGAAATTCATTTGAATTAATTCAATGACTGAGATTTTACTTAAGATTATTTTTTTTTTTCTCAAAAAAATATTATTTCATTTTTCTCAAAGATGTAGGGTCACATAGTATTCAATGGCCAATTTTTTTTTAAAGTTGAACATAAATTTTACTCATTGGATCATTTTTTAATGAGACCCACAAAAAAATTTTTAAATACCACTTACTTTCTTCCTCATTTCTCTTAAATTATCAATATTTTTTTTAAATTATTATATTTTTTAATTTGTTATCCATATTCTAGTAATGTATCTCTTCGTATATGTATATAATATATCTCTTATCTGGCGTTTATATTTTATTTATTTTTTAAATTATAAAACTCTAACGATTACGATTAAATTTTTTTTAAAACATAATACTTGTAGCCAAGAACAATTACTAGTTTGGATATAAACAGCCGATGAAAAATTATACAACTCCTCCACTGTCAAAAGCTGTAAGAAAGAATGCAGTTTACGAGGAGAAAGAAACAGCAACATCCAACCCACCATGGACAAAATTCACACTTCAATAGACTAACTTTATCAAGCCCAAAAGTCTCCTTTTCACATTTTTTGGTGCTTTGCTTCCCACTTGATCCTTGAACAAACAAAACCACCAAGAAAAAAAAAATATTATTTCACCAAAATTTTTATATTAAAATCAGTATGAAAATAATATGACAGTTGCAACTTTAAATAAAAAGGCATGCAAACATCCACATCTTCTATGATGTGACAATGTTAACATTATAAATACAAGCATTTTCATTGCTGTTTCGTGAAGTTGAATGATCCCAGTTGAGCCATGTCATTCAGTATGAAGTTATGAACATGATTTTGATTGAATTTTGTATTTCTATATCATTACTCAAACTATTTTGAAGAGGAAGGTGAGTCGGAATTGGAGTGCAGTTTTGTTCAACTACTTTAGAATTTAAAAGTATGTAATTCATATTGCTCGCTTATGATTGGTTGTTTTATTGCGATTCATGGTTTTAAACGACTCCACGACATTAAAAGAATCGATGATAGAAGAAAATACAAGTTTGTTCATCCACTTAACAGGCGAGTAGTGTACCCAATTATTTTTATTGTCTATATTAGGATAATGTTCACTCGCTTTGGTAAGTGAACAAAATTGAACTCCAATAAAACTAGGTAATATTCACTAATTTTTTATAACCTAGTAGCCCACCTAGTCTAATTAGAAGCGAGAGATTAATCTAAGAGACCTAACATTGAAAGATGAGCAAACTTTAACCAACCGTAAGAGAACTCAAACGGGCGATCACTTGAACACAAAATTAATTTTTTTACTGATCGAGCTACTGTGAGGGTTGGGTAATATTCACTATCACAAATTTATTTTCATTTACAATAATGATTACAACAATTGTAACTAATAAAAGGTGGTAAAATTACCTTTATAACTTACTTGATAGATGGCTGAACAGAATTCGACTAAAAAAAACTTAGCCCATATGTGACAGAGGTTTTAGCGGTTGTGAAGAGGGTCTGAAGCATTTGGGACTCTCCTCTTGCTTGAAAAAAACAGGTCCATTGAGTGCCTCAATTGCTTCTGTACCTCTTGTTCTGGCTCTAATTTCTCTTGCCTTTGTGGTGAGGTTCTGTTCATGCCATTATGGACCATATTGTCCTTTGATTCACCGGAGACTAGCAATAGAAGCAGCAATACTACTTTCAATTGCATGTTGAGAGAGAGAGAGAGAGAGAGAGAGAGAGAGTGAGTTGAATGACTTTGCTTGGCAATGGAAGATGGGAGAAAAAGGGTAGTTTGGTGGTCTTGAGTACTAAACCCTGCAAACAAGGGACACAGTTCACGATGGGACTAGCTTTTTGCATTACTTTTCTTTTGCTATTCTTAATATATTCTTTTGGACCAATGACACAGGCCTTTCCTGACAAATGTAAGAAATTTCCCTTTAGTGTCGTTACTTTTTCTAATAATTTACAAACTCCCCCTTTTAGTAACCTGGGTCTCTAGTTTGAATTTCCGCAGGACAATCATTTGGCATTATCAAATAGGTTGGCAAGTCGAGCCTTCTCGGCCTGACTTGGAATATGGATTTGAATCCCTGCCTATATGTGAGTCCGCGACGTACCTTTACATGAGTTGAGCGGATGAATATGTAATACCTATCTAGCCAAAAAGCGTAACAACATTGTAAAAAAAAAAGAGTAAGAGAGAGAACCAAATTACGACCAATTCGACTCGTAAAGCCCATTGGAGAAACTAACAATAAAGAGGTTGCCCGTGATTACGCTTTAATGGTTGATGATTTTGGTAGTTAAATAGTCGAGTTGAGCAATGGTGTGGGTATGGTAGAGAAAAAGTGAGAGAGGGATAGATAGAATAAAGATGGTAAATAGAGGAGTCGAGTTTGGCTATGGAGATTGTAAAGGGAAGAGTTTGGTTATGCGAACGTATTTGGTTATGTTTGCAAGGGTAATTTGGGACTAAACATTAAAGAATACATAACTTCTCATTTTCAAATATTTTAGAGAAAATTCCTATAATTATCAAAAACTTCAAGGAAACCAAGTGTAATTAGCACTATATTCTTTATGCATCACGAGAGCTATTTTTGTTTCTACATATACTTTTTACTTTTTTCAGTACCCTAAACCAAGGGTCACTCCCAAGCCAAAGCCCAATTCAGGGTTATTATTATGCATTCAGTTCTTGGCTCTTGTGCTTTTTCTTTGTCTGGGTTCGCTTTGTCCGCTTTGGAATTAGTCAATTTGCTTTTTATAGCTTCTTCCTCTAGGACCCCACCAAAATCTGAGTCCATTTGATGCTGATTCTGAATACAGTCATCATCATCACGTGGGATACAAATTCAAATATGTACATAGATATAGATATAGATTAAATAATCCTAAGGTTATTTGGAACATGTAAGACTTGAGTTTTCAACTCTCGAGTTCCAGGTTCGACTCTTTCCCAGTGTCATTCGAACTATATCTAGGTCTCCCCCAAGCCATTGTTGATGTGCGATTACGCGACTTATTGCTGTATGAGTTGAATAACATGTCACGTAACACTTTCGTAGATAGTCCCTCCAGAGGCGAGTAATGTTATTCAAGCAAACAAATCTTACAATTTTTTTTATCCATATGAGTTGCATCACATCACTCCGTTCGGTAGTTCCCATTTAAATCTTTCAAAGTTTTATTACTTCCGACACATCAGTGAGTAAGAAAAAATTATATTATTTATTAGTTTTTATTTCATTTAAAAAAAAAGTAGCTGATGAAATATTTATCTATTGAAGAAGATAATTTTGAGTGGGCCAATCTTGTGGAAAGCCCAAAGTGAGGTGCGGCTCCTTCCCAATGAACTGTGGCGTATAGGGTACGAAGATTCAAGACAAAAGTGACTATTCTTTACTTTATTTCACTAAAGTTTGGTAGTGTAATGTTTTTGTTAATTAATGTTATTTTTATTTTTAGTAAATTTATTTTTTTACTTTTTTGATTCGTCATAATTAATAAAAGAGTTAAAAATATTATATTAGGGTGATGATTTTCACACTCCCTTTTATCAGATTGCACTTATTTTTTGTCTTTATTCTATAAAATTACCTAAATACCCTTGTATGTTTGTTTAAAATTACGTTTGCCCAAATATTATAACTAAGTGAAAGAGAGATTGGAATACCTTTCTCTAATGAAGACCAAAAAAAATGAGTCCAACCGTAATACCCTACAATTTTAAATTATACCACCTTTTTTTGGTTGACATGAGACTTGTGAATCAAGCCTACCTAAGTTTTACTGGATTGGGTTAATGGGTTCGATCTTAAACCCTCGGTCTGGGTCACAATGTGGATCGACCTTGAATTCGCCCACGGCCTATCCATCTTAACGGAGACTAGATATTTTCATCATGTAGGTATCGTCCCAACTAAAAATGTAAAAGAAAAATAACAACTAGCAAAACAGAACCAAACCGATGAATTTTGATCGCTTGAAAAAATCAATGAAATTGGAACGGACCAATTTAAGAGAGTTATGCTGCTAATTAACCTGACCCAATTGACCTTAGATATAAAAAACTCTAATCTAGCATAAAACATAACCATGTTTAAGTTTAATTGTTATGATTTGGGGTTTTAGTTAATACTTGAAAGTTTGTTGCCTAATGCATGTTTTGGTGCAAGCGAAATGGTTTAAAATTGAGCGCGATTTCCATTTTTTTTAGTAACTCATTAGCCCAATTGTAAAAGCCTAAATCGATTGAATCACATTGAACCGAACCAACTAAATGCATGAGAATTTGGTGCGATTTATTGATAAAATATCTATCAATTTTGGTATTGATTCTGAAAATCCAAACCTAAATTATCGATTCAATGACAAATTCTCTCAAAAGATGACAAACCGAAACGTTTTTATCATTAGTCCCTACAATCTATCTCCATGGCGAGCCTTTATTTGCACCCTTTTTTTCTCAGTAGCACCAAAACCTTCTCAATACACCCCAGGAAAACTTAACTTCCTTATATTTTCCTCCCGATACACATTACTCAATACCACAAATATGCTCCACCTCCACCTCCAAACCCTAACCCCAGCCCTAACGCCACCTGCTGCCGCCACCCGCCACCACCTCCAGCTCTTCCTCACCTACCACTCACCACCACCAATACCTTCTTAGCATTAGGGTATGAATTACAGAAGGTGAGGTTATATTGGTAATTTTGTTAGAGAGTAAGGGGGTGCGAAGCTTGTGTGAACACCAAAGTTGTTTGGATCCTACTTCATATTGCAGTTTGCAGGGGATCTTTAGTACTCCAGCAGACTGTTGTGTAAGTTGAGAATCATTTACTCCATTTCTTTCCAGCCTCATCAGGCAGAGAACCAGTCAGTACCAATTTTGGAAACACAATAATTCCCAAGTTAAAATGGGATTCTTTGATCAACGTTTAGATTTATGTTTTAATGGAGAGGTATAAGGGATCCTAAATTATTGCGGAAGCACAAGTGTTCGGACTTACCTAGATTGAATCTGAATCTGAAGAACATATGATGAATCACATGCACCGATATTGCTCTACGATAGAGAAAGCAGAGAATACGTAAATATATGACATTTCCAATCATTCCTTCGCGTAACTACTGGTAACCACCGGTCCATGTCCAAATAGTCGGATTATGGATCATTCCATGGCGACCCAACCCAATATTCAACCAGACGCTTTCATGAAAATAAGCCTCTTCACACACAAAAAAAAATGTGTGGTTAAGATTATGATTAGTTCCTTCTCTACATTTTCCATAGCCACAGGTACCGCCCTTATTTGAAATGCAACATTGTTACATACGTGTATAGGCCAACACAAAGAAGGTGACAAGATTTCTGCTTGTTTTAAAGATGCTGTGTTTTGGATTTCCGGATGTAGAGAGCAAGCAAGTACACTTCATTAGCGAAGCATGAAATTACTTAAATGTGATGAGAAAGCAGTAAAGTTTTTACGAAGCATCAACATGTCCAGATTGAGATTTTCTGCTATT
>BRYE01000010.1:20025573-20028073 GCA_030159115.1 Actinidia arguta var. hypoleuca | reverse complement strand
ATAGAACCTAAGGTACAAACAAACATTACAAAGTCTTCTCACTAGCATAAAAAGCTTAACCTAATCCAATTTTACACGGAAAGTGGCCAAATCAAAATTGAACAAATGGATGATTTTAACACCAACACCTTCCCTAGATCTCTCAAAACTGCGCACTACATTTCTAATAGATCCTAAAGGTACATACAAACATTAGTGGAACTCCCTAACACAAAAGGCCTAATCAATATCCATCATCAAAATGGAACCGAAAACCCATAAATTTAAATCAAAAAGGCCAAATCAAATCGAACAAAGTGATGATTTTAACACCCCATCCATTCCCTAATTCTCAAAGCTAAGCACACCCGTTTCTAATAACCTAATGCACAAACAAACATGATACTAGAGCTTATTAACACAAAAAGCCTAATCAATACACCTCATCAAAATTGAACCCAAAACCCTTAAATTTACATCAAAAAAGGCCAAATCTAATTGAACAATTCACGATTTTAACACCAGCCCATTCCCTAATTCCCAAAACTAAGCACAACCATTTCACATAGAACCAAAGTAGAGACTCACTGACCTCAATACAGTGAAGATACTCGTATATATCAGAAGCATCCAAAGCACACTCGCCCTGCATTTCGGACTCGTCGGCTCAAAATTCCGATCCCTAGTCGCCGGCACATTTGACGTGTTGGTAAGCTCGCCCAACGCCACGCGCTCCTTGGCGGAGCGTGGCGGTTTATGTACCGCCATTTCTTCCTCGGCCCTCTTCCTCACCAGGCGCGTGACCCGCACGCTGTTCTCCTGGTCCGCCATCGCCGCCTCTCACTCTGTTTGCGGACTGGGCAATTAGGCTTTAGGGTTTTGGACGAGTAGAGAGAGACTGTTTTTGAAAATTTTGTGTTGCGTGTTTCTGGGAATGTTTACGGCTTTCAGATGAATTTTCATTTTCTGAAAGTGTTTTTGAAGTTTTGGGTTTCGGAGTGCACAAGGAGCGCGGTAAATTACAATGAACTCCCCTTATATTTTTAATAATAATAGATACCTACCTTTGGGTTTTAAAAATGACACCAACATTCCTTCTGCTTTAGTAGTTGTCTGCTACAGATTCCCCTAACTGTTAGTCAGACGTTAAGGGAGATGGACTTCCATGGTGACAGCTGTAATCCCAAAACTAAATCATCCAACCAAAAGTGAGAATGAATATACCTATGATCATTTATTATACATTTAAAAAGATTAATGATATTATTTGATTTGTGCATCACATTTAAATATTATTTGATATAGCATCATATCTGACATCAATCACGCCATTTCATAGATATCTAATAGAACATTTAATTAGGTCATGTAAGGTGCCAAATCAAATGATACCCAAATCTGATTACCATATCATTATTTCATTAAAAATGATAAAATTTATTATTTTTAAATAAGTAAAAGGATAAACAAAAATCAACATGTAGCGTATCGTGAAAATACCCAAATAATTGTAATTATTTTTCACCTAGATATTCTTAGGTATTGCCTGATTCGTATATTCATATTGTAGTAGCCAGTATTTTTATAGAAATAATTTTTATGTGGGTTTTCTCAAGTAAAAATAGTTTATTTTGTCTTTAGTGATTTTTTTTCTAATTAGATGATTTGTTTTTATATTTTCAGACACCTCTAGTCAATAGTGAAAATAGTTTATTTTGTAATTGTAATTATTTTTCACCTAGATATTCTTAGGTATTGCCTGATTCGTATATTTATATTGTAGTAGCCAGTATTTTTATAGAAATAATTTTTATGTGGGTTTTCTCAAGTAAAAATAGTTTATTTTGTCTTTAGTGATTTTTTTTCTAATTAGATGATTTGTTTTTATATTTTCAGACACCTCTAGTCAAGAATAACTAAATCAAAAAGTATATAATCTTGATGAAATAGTGAAAAAATATCACTAAAAATGAAAATTTAAAAAAAAAAAAAAATATATATATATATATATATATATATATATATATATATATATATATATATATATATATATATATAAACCCAAATCAAATAAAAGATGTTTGAGTTTGATCGGGTTTTTTTTTTTTATATATAGGATTTCTGTTTTACAAAAAGAAATTTGGCTGACAATTGGAGGTAGTGCCGTGTCTGGCTTGGTTTGTAATTACAATTACATAGCCCTAGGTGAGAGTTTTATTAACTTAAGAGAGAAAGTGATTAGCTAAAAGTGTGTCACCACTATTGCCAACCACCGTTAACCATCACTTTTCAACACCGTCAACAACTACCACTCATCACCCGCCACCATTATCGCTGCCAATCACCTCTGCCTCCGACTCCGCCACACCTACCATTGCCATTAAGAATCTTCATAGTCGCAACCACCACCACCACTCACCATGGTCGCCTACCATCAATGCAACCACCACGAACCACCAATTACCACAGTAGTCACTGAGAATTTCTACAATCCGATACTGTAAATTTTCAGTGTAAAAAT
>BRYE01000010.1:20015573-20018073 GCA_030159115.1 Actinidia arguta var. hypoleuca | reverse complement strand
AAATAAAAGAATCCTGTATCGGACCCGTCTATACATATTTTTCCTTTGGCTTTAAATGGGCTTCGCTTCTAGACGGTAGAATTGGTCCTTAAATGAATCGGTACCAAGTAATCAAAAAAGATGATAAATGAAAAACCTCCTGTTGGGGTCCGGCAGTATAGAATAACTTCTCACGACTGCCACAGAGTTTGCGAAACTGGGAGGACGTGTCTTGAGCTCCTTGTTTTCTTCCAACGCTTCGACTTTTCAGCCATCGGCGTCAGCCCACTGTTTTTATATGGGCCCACTTTGCAATTAAAGCCCAGTTTCGGATAGATTTTTTGTGGGTTTATTTTAATTTCTTTTGATTTCGAGTTTTTTCCTCTCTAATTTTTTTTACTATGTATTAAAATTTTTATATTTTTTTAATTTTAAAAATATATTTTTGTAAATTAAAAAAATCACTAAAAATAAAAAATTAAGTTTAATTGTTGAGTAAAAATAATTAAGTTTAAAAAGCTATATTTTTTTTATTCTTTTTGACGAGAGAGGTCTGAAAATGTAAAATTTTCTATCTAATTTAGAAAAAATCTCACTAAATCATAAAATATAAATGTAATTTTTTAATCAAAAACTGAAAAAAAAATCACTAAAAATAGAAAACTAGAAAATAAAAACAGCTGAATCATCTAGAAAAACACAGCCAACCTTAGTCTTAGTTCCACTAGTGAGCTGGAACCCTTTGTTTTCCAGGTGGGCTGGGCTGGATATTTCGCAAAACTAACTAACTGAGCTGGGCTGGATATTTCGAGTAGTAAGTTCACGCAGGTTATTGCTTTTCATTCGGGCCTTCAAGCTGTAGGACTAATTTTTATTTATACATTTTTTTTTTACTTTTTTGTGTAAAATGGTTGTGGTACTCCTAACCAATATTTTGAAAATCGGACCGTTGAACTAGTCGAAAAATATAAATTTCTCTTAAAACAATGAATCGGACGGTCCAATGACTGGTTCAATTGACTGGGTCGTGGTTCAACTACAGTTCTTATTGGGTTTGACCGAGTTTTGGCTAAAACGGATTTAGAGGGTTAAATCGACCGTTTTTTTGACTGATCAATGGTTCAACCAGCCGATCCGGTTCAGTTTTTAAAACCTTACTCCTACCTACTTAAAAATATAATGATGATGCACAATCCATGGCTCCCAAATTCCTAGGGTAAATTACACGTTTACCAAAAAAAAAAATTTATCTTATATTTTATGTCAAATTATCAATGTGATCTTTCCGTACATCCATTGTTTAGTTAAGTAATGGAAAGAAATTGTGCGGCCTCGTGAAAACAAGTCATGTGACTCTTTACTAGAACAACACGTGAACTTGAAAAATTCTTAGTTTGTATCAATCAAACTTTTTATATTTTAGATCAATTGTCAATTTAATTCTTCCGTTGACCTCATGAAAAGAGACAAACGTGATTCTTAATTGAACAACATATGAATAGAAGGGCTAAATTAATACTTGTGTTAAAGTACAAAGAGTTGACTGATACAATTAAAACTTAGCTAAAAACTAAGAGGTGCAGAGCGTAATTTAGCCAAATTCCAATTTTAGCCATCCATGAGCATCGATGGCACATGTATATCGTGCATAAACATGGTCGGTCGCTATAGTTTTATTTAATTTAAAAAATGCAAAATTCGGACATTTAAGTCAAAACTCAAAACTGCTTCTCATATTGTGTGACAGATTGACACTTGACACATCAAGTTAGCCAAAAGACAAGCAAAAAATTAGGACAAGCTTATCTGAACCGGTTCCATCATTTGGGGTTAATTTTAATGATTTAAATTGTCTATATTGTCTATATTTTATTGATAAATTTAATATTGTAAAAAATTACGTTGATCGAATATAAATTAACTGTCAATCAATATCAATTTATATCAAAATAAATTAGTCTCATTTATTATATTTTAAAACAGTCCTAAACGGATATTGATTTATATCCAATTAAAATAATTTTTTTTAATATTAATTTTCACAACAAAATCTACAATAGAAACGATTTAAATCATAGAAATGAGTTTAAAATAAAGTTCAAAATATTTGAATTGCACCGGTGCAGTCCAACTTTGGACCGCAGAGAATCCATGTCAAAAAAACGAACACCTAACATTCAAAAACACTTGCCATTCGTTACCCGCCAATCTCACCTTCCATAACCTACTAGTCTTCTCTCCCCTTTGTTCCCATGTTTCATTAGATCAATTCCTCTCTCTCTCTCTCTCTCTCTCTCTCTCTCATACCATTCTTCCTCAACTCCCAAATTGGCCATGCACAGACCAGTATTAGCACCCCTCGGGCACCACCACCAGCCTCAACGGTGCCAAGACGCCTTGGCCCGCTTGCTCACTCCCCTCACTCTCTGGATTTGTGGCATGTAATTCTTCACCTTCTATAAATTTCCCTTTTAGACCCCTCAATTCTAAAAAAAATTCTCTGGTTTTTTTTTTTTGCAGT
>BRYE01000010.1:19998073-20003073 GCA_030159115.1 Actinidia arguta var. hypoleuca | reverse complement strand
TGTTAATGGAAATTTCTGGTATTTCTGGACCACGAATTTCCATTTATGGTCATATGAATCCTTCTTTGCTTTGCCTTCTTCGACAATATGAAGCAGCAACGCATATAGCCATTAACAGGTTGGGCACAATTCTAGCAAGAATTTCTTAACACCGCTTTTGTGACTGACGTACACATCTTTGTTCTCACTGATTTGTCTCTTTTGGATCTATTTAGGCACCGGTAAGTTGTGTTTTTAACTGTTATCACCAATGTGTCGGTATGCATCAAAGTTGTCGAAGAATTTGTAGTTTTGTAGAAGAAATGAGAATGTATGCTGGTGCACAATCTGTAGCAGCATAGAAGGTCAACATGACTTCTCAAACTGTAGGATTCTGAGGGCTTCCCAGCGGTTGCTGTTAAATCATGTCGGGTATAAGTTTTTAGTGACTTATCATATAAGCTTTGTATTTATCTGTACTGTTGCTTTCTTACTGAAACTGGCTTTGGACCCATTACTGATATGTGTAAATGGTGCTGGCAAAGTATTGTTAACACTTGGAAAAACTCTATTGTATGTTATCATTATTGCGGTAGAAATTTGAGATGAGCAATCAACCGTCAGAATTGCTGTTTAAGCTCGGTATTTGACTTCGGTAATGACCTCGGCGACCTCGGGGTGATCACCTCAGTGACCTGCGCAAGGAAACAAATGTTATCGGCCGATGTGAGGCCACTACAAACTCCTTCGGCGTGGAGATAAGATTGAGATGAGGTGACTAGAGAGAGCTTAATAGAAAGTTTGTATGGATATAGTTCAAAGAGTGAGAGTGTAGTTACCCTTTTATGGTGGAGGGTGAGCGGCCTTTTATAGATGGAGAATGTAAAGCCGTACAAGAAAATTGTGGTATAATTATCGGGCAGCCAAGCATGAAAGTTGTGTCCGAGAATTTTGGAGTAAAAGGAGAAGGATGCCAAATGGAGATAGCACCGCAAACGTAGGAGATCTTAGTGGATATGAAGTCTCGTATTCACCTTGGAGTCTCGTATTCACCTCTGCCAAAGAATGGTGGCGAGGTAACCAACTTGGGATTAGCAATCCACAAAAGGAGGTGGCATCTCAGGAAGTTCAAGGGTGCTGAGATGATGAGGTGGAATATGGCGACATGATACCCTGGCGATGTGCTCACTTTAGGCATTCATCTCATCCTCAAGTTCATCTCATTTTCAAGGTGGCGAGTGAGGTTAATCTCATCCTCAAGTTCATTTCATCCTCAGAGTGACGGGCGAGATGGATGTGACGATGTGAGATTGGCGAGGGAAGAACCCGTGGAGGATGTGGATAGCATTTCAGAAAATCCGAGCTTAACGAGTCGATCTCATCAGATAAAGTGACATGATCTTGGCGACATGATATGGCGACGTGCTTACTTCAACAGGTAAAAATTTTACCCCTCCTCAATCATCATTGCAACATCATCTTCTATTGTCATCTATTTTAATTTTTTTTTTCTCCAATAGGATATAGATCTTCTACTGTCATCACCTTCTATGGTTTGCATCTACACGTCTCTGCTTGAAGGTGATATTTGAGTCGGTTCTGGAAAGGAAAATGATATTTTAGGCACAGAGTAGTGCTTTTGGATAACAGTATTAAGATACGTGTGTTGGTTGATCCGTTGATATTTCTGGAAAGTTGATTCTGAGAATTGGAAAGAATTCATTAAATGGTGGCCCCACCTTTTGCTTGAGTATTACTATTCAGACTTTTTGGGTATTCTAGCAGCAAAAACTGAAGTTGAGATGGTGGTTTGTAGATAAATCTCACCTTTAAGGGGATACCCGAGCTCCGTGTTTGTTGTAGTTTAATTTATATTAAAAAGTTATAGTCTAATTTATGTTAAAAATTAATTATACAAAATAAAAGTTAAAATGTATCAAAATGTAACTTCTTAATTTTTTTTTTATAATTTTTAAGTAATTTTTGATCGATAAATAAATACTAGGGAAAACCTTTGAGATTTTTTGGGCTTTCCAATTTGTCATCATAGGTTGAGAAGTCTTCCGCAGTTCATAATGCATCTATACAGATGTATCTGTTTTTGATGTTGAGGTGTTACCAACGGTAAAAAGATAAAATATTAAGTACCAATTTCGGTCGAATTAGGTTAAGTATCGCCGCTGAATTATCGCTTTATAGCAAGTTCGGCAGAATCTCTGCGGCGGAGCTCGGTCGACGTACAACAGCGGTGGGAATTCTAAGGACATGTTAGGTCAGAGGGTAACTTGCACAACGAAATTTTCTCTATCACCTGCATGCTTGGATCCAGACATCGATGACGTGATAGGCTAGGTATCATCTATGCATTAGGGGTATGATTGAGCCCGCCACCTACTTAATGACATGTCGGCTGTCGCATCCAGGTATGACCGTCGGAGAGCCGTTCTCGGAATAATTTTGGCGAACCTTCTCACTGTTCTTGTTTCGCAGGTCCGGCAAGCAACTTTTAGCCACCGTTATTCACTGATCAGACATTGCAAGTTTCCATCTTCAATTTTCTTTCTCATAATCCACCGTCCCACACCAACTTATTTATTGGAATATAAATTTAGGGTCAAAATGCAAAATGTGTAGGCCTTTTTACTAGCAGTTCACGTGGCTCATGTCCAATGGAAACTGTGGCCATGGGGACCTCCTACCACATGAAGTTTCTGCAACATCGTACACTGCATGTGAATGCCACTATCCCACTTAGAGAGAAGAATCACACCACCTCCACACCACGATCGTGTGTGTGTGTGTGTGTGTGTGTGTGTGTGTGTGTGTGAGAGAGAGAGAGAGAGAGAGAGAGAGAGTCATCTGTCACTGTAAGTAATAGGCCTTCATCTGAATCTGGCAAGTTGAAGAACAGGCCACATACATGTAATGGGAATGGGTCAAACAGCATTTTAATTCTGGCTGAATTTTTTTCTTTCTCATTTGACAATAGTTCTATACACTTGTAGCATCCACAAAGGGACTAACGCACCTATCTTTTCTAAACCAACCATTATTAGAGCTGGCCCCCGTTGGGTTGGTTAACAGGGTTGGTTGAAAGAACTCGTTTGATATCGGTTCGTTATTTAAATAATTTTAGAACTTATTAAGTTTATAAATCAAAGCTTAAAAAAGTCACTTCTCGACTTTTGATAAACTTATAATATGTACGACAACTAAGCTACTCGTTATTGAGCTCGGTGTGTTTGAGACCAACTTGACTAATGAAATTAAATTTGAACATATTTAAAAATCTGTTTAAGTTTTTAAGTAAAACTTAAACAACCTATTACTTGGCTCGACTCGGTCGGCTTGTTTACAACCCTAAAATGTACCACGGTCAAATGTAATCGTGCCTTGTTTATGATAATTTTCATTTGAGTTGGATGACTTTGTTTTTAGCGAATCTTTTTCATCATTTATATAGAATTCTTTACTTTTCTAGTTCGTCTTTTATCATTCGTAAATCCATTTAGATTAATTTGGATTTTAGTGTCTTTTATATATTTTTTTTACTTTTTCAATTTGTCTCTGAAAGAAGAACTTGAGAAGAAAAAAAATAATCAAAAGATTAAAAAAAATAAAAAAAATAAAAATCAAATTAATCCAACTCAGGTGAAAATTATCCCAAAGTGACAATTGCATCAAAGAACATTTCACAAAGAGACATACTAAGGGAGAGAAAGACAAATATCAATTAAAATCATCATACCAAACAGGAGATTAGAGACCATAATAGATTTTCACAAACACAAGCTTAACAATGCTCGAGGCAAAGAACAGTTATTCCCTTAACACTAACCCCCACCCCAAAAAAAAAAAAAAAATTCTCCCTCTCTCTCTTTCTCTCACTACATCAATACCATATCACTATATTAATGTTCTTAGGTACTTTGTAATGGCTTTCATATTATATAATAATGCAATATGTTTTAAGGGCACTTGGGCTTGCCCTTAGAGTTCTTCTTGCTCCCATAGCAAGGGCACTCGTGCTTGTTTCCATAAGTCCCAGAAGGCACACACTTGCACTCCTCACAGCAAATTCCACAGTACTTTAAGCACCTGTCCTTCACCCCAGCTTTTGAGCACCTCACCCCACACTTGGAGTCACAGAAACCTTGTCACAAAACAACAATCACAAAATCACCAAAAAATACAGATACATATGAGTATGGATCTGGTTTCTCTGCAGTCCGTCTAGTTGCCTAAAGTGTAACATTATGGGCATGTAATGATCGGAGTCGTTTCATCTCGGTGTTAATTAAGGATCAAGTTGATCAAATATTGGTAGCTATATTGAACGGACCAATTCGAATCCGGTTGATCACATATTAGTAGCTACAATATTGATGGGACCAAATCGAATCACATTCGCCGTATAAGAAATTGACGGTTCATTTTTGCAAGACAAAATGATGTAATTTCCAATATCTGAGCAATCTCGTTTTTTGAATACGTGATCTGCTCCGCAAGACTACAAGATGAACTGTTATGAACATCAAGTCATGAGACTCAGCCTTAGGCTGTGTTTGGATTAATAATTTAGGAAGGAATTTATGAACAAAAAAAAATAAATAAGGGAGAGAATAAATTTTAACTAGATCTATCAACTTACCCACTTTATCACACATAAAAATAATTTCAAACAGGATTTTCATTCCAAAAATAATTTTTATAAAAAATCTTATAATAGGGACATTATTGTAATTAAAAAAACATGTTGGGATCGATTTGTTTAATTTACAATGTTATGGTTACAACTTAAAACAACATGCGACATCATTCAAAAGTGTAAATGTTAACTAATTAGACTCTTACTTGAACCAGCCATTGCAGTGGGAAGGAGAGAAGAGGTAAGAACAAGGGACACGAGCAGGAAAGTTGCAAGACCTAGCTTCATCTCTCTCTCTCTCTCTCTCTCTCTCTCTCCTGTGTGGAATTGTAATTGGACTGAAGCAACGTACAAGATGCACCGGAGGGATATT
>BRYE01000010.1:19938073-19940573 GCA_030159115.1 Actinidia arguta var. hypoleuca | reverse complement strand
TAAGAACAAACTACCCTACAAACTAACAAATTTAGTAAATAAATTTAGAAAAATACTATACAAATTAACAAATCTTACTTCCTAAATAAGTGATGTGGTATGAAATAACAAAATTGTGGAAACTGATCTAGGAACCCTACTTGAGTCATATACATGATGTAGTAATAGGAAATAGGATGTAAGGACTATTATTATTAATGGGAATGGTTTTTATACTCCTTGTTTTTTAACTGAATTCACTCCATATTTTATTTTTATTATGAAAAATTATATAAAAAAAAATTAACACTTTTTTCAATTACCAGAATTGTCCACATCTATAACATTATGTTTTTCTTCTTTCTTTTTCCTTGGGGTTCAATTTAGAAATTTATACAAATTTTGAATAATAGAGACAAAATATGAAGTACTAGTAATTGCTCGTACCTACGGGCACTATATAAAAAAAATTCACCTCTTAAGCGTACTTGTTAGAGTTTTACAACCTAAAAAATAGATAAGATATAAATATCAGATAAAAGATATATTGCATTCATATACGAAGTGATACAATATTATAAAATGGAGAACAAATTAGAAAGTATAATGATTTTGAAAAACATATTACTAGTTTGGGAGAAATAAAAAAATAAATAAATAGGTGTTTTAGTTTTTTTTGTGTAGGTCCCACTAAAAAATTATTCAATGGGTAAAAAATATGCATAATTTTAGAGATTTTTTGTCAATTGAATTAAAATCTATGTGAGCTTCACACTTTTGAGAAAAATAAATTGATAGTTTTAGGGGAAAAAAAATAATATCAGATGAAATCTCAATCGTTGAATTCACTCAAATGAATTTCAATCGTAAATAGCAGGAGATAATTTTTGAATTCAAATTGAGTTATGATTTATATTACGGATTTGTTAAAACGTGAAATGTAAAAATAATCACATTTATTAATTTGAATCTTATAAATTTATTTTTATTTAAGATGTGACAAGTACACTTTCGAAAAATATCACCTTATTGCATGATTACACCGACCAGCCTTTGCTAGAATGCCACGTTGCATGACCAAACGACACAGAATGGTCTGTCACGTGGTCCACTATTCTCACGCGCCGCGTCAAAAATGTTTTTAAAATTTATTTCTTTTCAAAACTTATTTAATTAACTTGCATGAAATTTTATTTTAATTTTTCTGGTCAGGAAAATATTAAATTTTTAATAGGCTCAAGTCATTTGATCCAGGTTGAGATAAAATAATATTTTTGATTTATTTTGACTTTTAATGATTTTTTAATCGTAAATATCTATATGGATGGATATAATGATTCTTAAATGCATGACCACAAGTTGTTAGCTGGAAGGATATTTCTTGCTACACTCGGAGTTGGTTGGGGCCTTAACATTTAGTGGTGGCTTGTGGTGTCATGGTGGGGTGTACTGGCGGTGGGTTCAGGTGGTTGAGTAGGGTGAAAATGGCTGCCGAGTGGTGGTTTGGGTAAAGGGAGAGTTGGATGGCCTTGGGGTGGAGCATATATATAGAGAAAAGGGTTTTAATTGCTTGCACTACTTTATAAGAGGAGGGCATATTAGTCATTTTCCTAATCAGTTAACCTATGTTAACTAATGTGGGGGAGACTAAATTTGACCAAAACATCAGGGGTGGTATATGTAATTTGCCCTTTAAAAAATCACGTGTGAAAGGAATGTTAAACAAATTTGTTTGAATAAATTATACTTTTGGACCCCTATACTTTTACCTAAGTCTATTTTGCACCATTTTATTTTAATGGTGTTAACTAACCCCTTACATTTTAGGTCGAGTGTCGATATGACTATTCCATTTACCTTACTTCGATTAAGGGCCATATGTGTTATGCGGGACAATATAGCCTCTTTTCATATGGTCATATTGACACTTAACTCAAACTGTAGAGATATTGACCGACACAATTAGGAGTGAAGGGTGCAAATTGAGACTTCAGTAAGTGTAATGTATCAGGATGGTTTTTTTCCGATAGAGTCCCTCCCATATCATTTTAATCAAATGTGAATGAAAGTGTAAGTAAATTTAAGAACAAACTACCCTGCAAAGTACAAACTAACGAATTTAGTAAATAAATTTAGAAAAATACTATACAAATTAACAAATATTACTTCCAAAATACGTGATATGGTATGAAATAACAAAATTTTGGAAACTGAACTAGGAACCCTACTTGAGTCATATACATGATGTAGTAATAGGAAATAGGATGTAAGAACTATTATTATTAAAGGGGAATGGTTTTTATACTCCTTGTTTTTTTTAACTAAATTCACTCCATATTTTATTTTTATTATGTAAAATTATATAAAAAAATTTAACACTTTTATCAATTATCAAAATTATCTATATTGATAACATTATATTTTACTTCATTCTTTTTCCTTGAGGTTCAATTTAGAAATTTATACAAATTTTGAATAATAGAGACAAAATATGAAGTGCACTAGTAATTGTCCGTACCTA
>BRYE01000010.1:19898073-19903073 GCA_030159115.1 Actinidia arguta var. hypoleuca | reverse complement strand
TTATACCATGTGGCATTGGTGACATGGTATAATCAATCAATAATAAACCTACAAATAGAATGAGGAATCCTGAGTGGTGAATAAAATTATCTCTTTTGAAAAATTAATAATTGTTATGTCAATATTTATGCAAACATGGCAATTTATAATTGAATTATGATAACACGTGATAATGATGACATTGCATCACCTTTGTAACAATTTTTTTTTTCCGTGCAGTAGCTACTTTAGCGAAATGTGTTTGCTCTCCCAATCAAGAGAGACGGCATCACTTGAAACTTTTTATAAATAAAATGGACGGAAGTTTACAATTAATGGACCCAAATGAGAAGTTCTGAATTTTAAGAGCCAAAGTGGAAACTAGACTATACTATAGGGTAGCAAACTGTAATTTACCCGCGAATCTTTAACATGGATTCATGCACCTCATAAGCTCAATTGCTGTTCATTGTCAAATGTGAACAACTTGCACATTGCTAAATTTCATAGACTATATGCTCATTGACTTGCTATTGGAGGTCTAAATTAGCACGAAAAAATCCCCATTTCTTGGAAATTTCCATCCGAATCCATAAAGGGTAAAGAATGACTTTTAAGATAATTTTTTGTAAAAGGGTTTAGAAGATATATACATACGTGTTTCCAAATACCAATTGGAGCAATTCTTGGCCAACTACAAGCCCATGCCTCATCACATAGCATGTGGCAATTTATGGTGTGATGGTTGATAGGTTAACAATAACAAGAGTGAATACCTATGATGGTGTAAGATTTTCATAGTATGATGATCCAATGGAGTAACTTCTAATACTGTACTAGGTAGATATCGAGTATCCCTCTATGCATATATGATAGTAATTGAGCTGAGTTTGAATGTATATACTTAGACAACAGTAGGTTAACTTCAAGGTTTTTGGTTGAATGAGAGGAGAGAACAACTTAGAACTTGTCCCACAAGGTTACAAAATCAAATCTCAAGAAAGCCAAACATTCCAAACTTTAAAGCCACTGAAAGTTTGTCTAATCATTAACTTTAGAGTCCCGAGATTAATCGAGATGATCGTTAACTTTGGAGTCCCAAAATAAATCAAGACGCATGTAAACTGGCTTAAATACCTGATTTATATATATATATATATATATATATTACAAGTTAGAACCCCTTTCTTGGTGGACAAACAAAATTTAACTTTTGACTTGGTATACATAAATGCTTGGTGTGTTTAAAGTAGTACAAGCATAAGGAATAGGCATCAAATAAAAATTAAGCGCGTGACTGGTGTGTTTAAAGTAGCACAAGCAATAAGGAATAGGCATCAAATGAAAACTAAGCGCGTGAAGTGAAGTCATTGCTTACATATTCATTTATCTTGTAGTGTGGTCACTGGTTCATGACCCAAACAAAAAATGCTAAAACGACATATATATATATATATATATATATATATATATATATATATATATATATATATATATATGCCCCCAAGAGAATAATCAATTAGAATAATGAAACAGATTATATTTTTCTAGAAGTGCAAATTATATGGATATGATCCTCATTGTATATCTTGATTAATTGGATCGTTTCTTTGTGGATTCTTATACAAAGTTTTTTTACGCCTTTTTGATCATCACAATATTCTTCAAAAAATTCCTTCAGTTATTTTATTCCTGACTCTTGGGTAATCGGTGAATTTTTTCTCGAAATATTGGATATTTTGATAGAATAATAGAAAAGTAGATAGAATGATAGAATTTTTTTTTTTCTTCTAAAAATCATTACTTGAAGTGATTCTTTTGGGCACAGAAACTTGTTTCAAATTATATATATACACACACACATACATACTTACAAACTATTCTCTCTCTCTCTCTCTCTCTCTCTCTCTCTCTCTCTCTCTCTCTCTCTCTATATATATATATATATATATATATATATATATATATATATATATATATTACATACTTACAAACTATTCTCTGCAACTAGATACTTACATCTCCCTAAATTTTCAATTTCACTTATGAAATGAAAAAAATAAAAACACGTGAATCAATAATCTTCAAAACCATGCTTTCAACATGCATGAAAACGTGTTTGTTTGATTAATCATTAAAGGTCTTGTTGCAGAAAACTCCTTGGTAGTGGATTTGGGCCTTCAGGCCCAAGTGTGTGAGAGTGGTGGTACTTCATGAGGTCTAAAATCGGGCCTGTTTTTTATATTCATTTGATGGGCTTCAAAATGGGCCGTCGTTTATATATTTCCTGTGCTGTCTCATTAAGCAATGGTAATGGTAGTGGGCCCAAAGGCCTAAAGTCTGGGAAGTTATGTTTGTCTCTGTCTCTCTAGTCTCTACACTTCAATTGAAGAGGGATTCGATTTTAGGACTCGGGGTGTTTGTAAAAACAGTAGATTTAATATTCTGGTACTTTAAAATCCGTGTCGACACAACTTCTGCTTAAAACAACTTCGAAAACTCTTAAAATTATTTAAAAACTGATTATGAAAAGTTTTTATTTTGATGTTTTTAAATCTGATTTCAAAAATCAATTTTTAGTAATCTAATTTTTTTGATAAACACTAACACACACACATATATAAATACCAAGTTATGTTGGCTACAACTGGTTTGTTTTTTGTTTTTTTAATTTATTTCTATGTACAATCGACAAAATTTTACGTCACTTTAAATCAATATGTTTTTATCTCAATTATTTCAAGTCAGCTAAATGAATTTTTTATTCATTTAATTGACTTAAAGTCGTATCTCACCGGTGTTTATTGGGTATTGTATATACTACGTACCAAACGTCTGTTTACTTCGAGACTGTCTTAATTATTAATTGGGACGACCTACATGAATACACAGTTTGTTTAATTACCATGAATTTAGGTTACAATTGGCAAATGATTACATCTACATTGACTTAAATGATAAGGAAACAAATCAAATGGGAAAAATAAAAGCTCGTTTGTATAGTATTCTTCTTTTTTTTTCTTCAATATTTCTCTTTCAACGATTTGCCACGAGTTCAATAAATTAAAAAAGGTTTTGACTTTCTATTTGAGAACTATTCATATAAATTGAAAAGGGTTATTGACTTTGTATTTGTAAATTCATATAAATTGATCAAGGCCGTTGACTTTTTATTTGAGAATTTGTAAATATTGACTTTTTAATAGAGAATTCATATAAAAAAAATTCAAATAAAAAGTCAACAACCTTGTATGTTTTGTGTCAATTCTACTTGGGTTGCTTTCAAACTCTACCAAATGCATTGGCTCTAACCTCCAAGGGTCCAAGCCAATCCCATTAATTTTCACATTAACTGGAAAATTTGTAAACGGGTTTTAATCTGTTTGGGCCGGTTTTTAGTTTGGTTTGGGCTTTTTGTTTTTTAGGGAGATATTGCGGGCTAACCGTCCAAAAGAAGTGAAAAATTAACAAAATTCATTAAAAAAACAAAATTGTATAGTCTTAAACAAAATTCATCAATTGAAAAATTCACTGTAAATTCCTACCAAGTTTAATATGTGTATAGATTACCCAACATATTACAAATTAATAGATTATAAGATCAAGCCAAGAGATTACAATTTTAAATCTTCAATCTCATCCCTAAATTAGAGTATGCGACTCTACGAGAGAGACTGAGAGAGAGAAGATTACCTTGAGTAGAGAGTGAGAGCATTAAGTGTCGTCGATGTCGAGGACTTGAGCGTAGGCCGTAAAGAGAGACGAAGGTCGCAGATCAATACACGGTAAGGGCCTAATGGGTATGCCACATAAATATTAAAAATATATATATATTAACATTTATACTCTCAACCAGTTCGGTTCGGTTCGGTCCGGTCCAAATTAAAATTTTAAACTCCAAAACCAGAAACAAGGCCGAATAAACGATTTTTTAAAAACTCCAAATCGAAATCAGACCGATCGAATTTTCGAATCCTTAAACCATTGATCTGATCTGATTCCCCGATTTTCATTTTCACCCTAGGCCTGACAAACTTTCAATAGAAGGGCTCGAACTGACGACCTATTGAATATAAAATTAAGATCTTTACTAGCCGATCGCTTAAAAAATCTAAACCGTTAGAACTATTATTTTATTTTTTTACATTTAATTTTTATGTATTTTTTATTTTTCTCTACCAAATCTTTAATCCCAACCCAGATTAAACAGTTTATTAGCCATGTTTCTTTCGTGAATGGTCAAAGGGTGAAAGAATATAGCATGTAGGTGCATGCATGAGTTAGTGTTAGGTGGTGCAAAAACTAAAGCACCCTTCTGCATTATCTAGTTCACAAACAGCTTAGAGCTAGGATTGAAATTCTCCAAGTCAAATGAAGCATGATAAAGACATCTTGAACCCATTTCACGCTCAACCCTATAAATAAATTTTGGGGTCATCTTTTCCTCCATTTTCATTTTTTTTAGTTCTAGTAATTTTTTTGGTTTTTATTTTCAAATTTTCAAATTTTTCTAACTCATGGTGACTAGAGCAATAGAGAGAGAGAGAATGTTTTACTTTTCTGTTTCCTCTAGTCACGATGAACTGAAAAAGTAAATTATTTTGACAATATTAAAATTGTTCAGTTTTCAAAAATAATTTTGCAGAGTACTTGTTAAAAATTATTTTTTAGAATAAATCATTCATTATTTGTATATGTTATTCACTTTTTTAATGGAAATGATTTGAAGACATATTTTGAATCTTTTTCTTAAAATTGTGTTCTTTTATGAAAAAAAAAATACAAAAACGAAATTTTGAAAATAGTTGGCCAAACAAACTTTCTAAAAACTATACTGCAATAATTATTTTAGACCACACCTTTTGAATTTTAAAAAAAATAAATTCAACCACCTTGTCAATAACAATGCTCTTCTTATTTAAAAACCGTCATAGACCGCGTTTTCTGTTAAAAATAATATTTTTATTTGGTTTATTAATTAGAACTTAGAAATAATTTAATATGTCCATTATTAACTTCAT
>BRYE01000010.1:19858073-19860573 GCA_030159115.1 Actinidia arguta var. hypoleuca | reverse complement strand
ACAGAAGCTCCAATGGTAAAAGAAAGGTCTGACAATATGAATCTGGAGCGTAATGAAGAAGAAAAATTTTCATCATTGGTGAACGCGAAATTATCTACGAATGCCACGTTTGGATACACTCAGACCCATGAAGCTCAAATTATAGGGTTTTCTTTCATGAACTTATTGAGTATTCTATGATATTTATGAGGAGCTGAATCATAGAAACAGAGTGTTGGTTTTTCTTGGAAGAATCAAAATTTTCCGAGAAATTGGTTCAGACCCATGAGGGTGTTTTCTCATAACAAATGGGGGTAAATCGTTTCTTCACCAACTTCTTGCATTTTGTATGTATATTTATGAGGTTACTCATAGACGAGCCCAACTGATTCAGACAAAGGCTTGGTTTATTTTACTGGTAGACGAGCTCAATCATAGAAACAGAGTTTTGGGTTTTTCTTGGAAATATTTGATTCTGACCCATGAAGGTATCTTCTCAGAATCAAATTCGGGGGTAAATCGTTTCTTCACCAAGACGCTCAAATCCTAGGGTCTTCTTTCATGAACTTCTTGAATTTTCTATGTATATTTGTGTGGCACATGCTTATTTCCTTATGAAACACGTCAGATTATTTCCCTCCGGTCTGTGGATGATCTTCCGAGGTGAAGCTAAGATTTTCCAACAAACCGTACCCTGCACATTTGGGATCATAAGTGGGAGGCAAGATTTTGTCGAAACACTCGATTTGAGTCATAGGACGAGATTTACTTCTACAAACCGAACCACCCTTGTCCTTATCAGTACGCTCAAGGTGACGATGTTTTAGAATCTGCCTGGGATTGGAAAACGAGTTCATGTTCAAGAAGCAATTGCAACGGCATGACTTGGGAAATGAGCTCGTCCTACCTTACCAAGAAACTCGCGATGATGTTTCAGAAGCCGAGAGTATGCAATTAGGCCTCAGAGTAGAAATCGAGTTTCTGTTTAAGATGCAGTCGGAACTTTGATGATTTGGGCAATGTACCCATCCTTCCTTGCGAAGAGGTGAGAAAACATTTCCCTGGAATTGAAATCCGCCCAGAAACATGAGGTGGAGATACTGTGTTTTACTAATGCACGGAACAAGAATTGGTTGATGAAGGTCGTGCTTGTTAACAAGCTCGATGCCTATATGGTTCGAAAGGGGTGGGAGTAATTTGTAAACGGGCAAGAATTGAAAGTCATGGACGTGATCAAGTTGTACAAACCTGTTGAGCCTTTGGTACCGAGAAGGCACTTTCTTATCAATTGTGTAAAAACTGGTGCCATGACCGAGCAGCCATGACCATAAGTAGTACTGAAGTAGCAGCGAAGAAGG
The DNA here is from genome assembly GCA_030159115.1 of Actinidia arguta var. hypoleuca. Classification (NCBI taxonomy): domain Eukaryota; kingdom Viridiplantae; phylum Streptophyta; class Magnoliopsida; order Ericales; family Actinidiaceae; genus Actinidia; species Actinidia arguta. The sequence continues at coordinate 19,859,236 of BRYE01000010.1, read as the reverse complement.
TTTGCAAATGACAATATTTTTGGGGGGTACCCCAATTTTAATTTTTCATATACCTACTAAATTCTTCTCTTTTCTGCGAAATAAATATACATAGAGAAAGAAACTTGGCTTCTTTTACTTCATTGAACACTTGGGAAATGAAAGTTACCTCACGACACCACTGTACCTTGGTTTTCTGATCTGGCTTTGAGTTTTTGTGATCTAATGGCTGTAATTTCTCCAAATTTTGATCTAAAGGCTTGGATGTATTTGGGCATTGATGCCCTAAAACCAATCTTGGGCATCATAGAAAAATCCCCAATTTGCTATGCCTCAACAGAGCAAAAATCCCCCCAAAAAACTACTAGTATTTGGAATTGTTCTTCCTTTTTTTCGTTTGCCAATTTCTGGCCCAATTTGGAATATATGATTTACATGTCCAAACACACCGCTTTGTGACTGTCAATAACAGATTTCTGTTTCTTGGGGGGAAATTATCAAATGGCCAATTCAAATGTCACCTTGAGAGCCATAAACCCTATCACAAACTGCTATATTTATCTACCACCCCAAAAGAAAAAACCCTCTCTCTCTCTCTCTCTCTCTCAGAATTCAAATTACCGACTACCACATTGAAGAAAGCATCAAGAAGATGTCTGAATCAAGAGACATTAGTACAGGCCAAGATGATAATAAAGGGAAGAGAAAGTTATCAGATCTTCAACAAGAAGAAAAAGGAAACAACAGAGACTGGAAGTGAAACACAAGGACATACTGATCCAACGATGCGGACCCACAATGATGTTAACTCAGGATTAGAATTGGGTAACTAAATTCTTCACCAAGAAACTCAGTCTTCGGATTTTCTTTCATCAAAATTCTTAAGTCTTTTATAAATATTTATGTATAAATGCATGTTTCAGGCCACCTCCAATGCTTCACCAACTCTTTCATCAAGTTTAAATTAGAAAGATTTTCAATCCTTCCACAAAAGTGGTATCAAATCAAATAAGAACCTAATTCTTCATCAAATCAAACGAGAGAACAAGTTTTTCAACAAATTTTTGAAAGATTCAGGATTAGATTAAAATGCATAAAATGGGTTCTTGGGGTAAGTTGGGAATTTTTTAAAGATTGGATGAAGACAAGAACCATTGGAGTGGTTTGTATGAATCGTATGAAAA